>BMAV01022075.1:182190-212284 GCA_019973955.1 Trichonephila inaurata madagascariensis | reverse complement strand
AATCCGCTTACCAAATTTCAAGACTAAACGCTTAATAGTTTAAAAAAAGAAATAATTATGCATAACGCCCCTTAAGCGCCCTCTAAAACCCTTGGAGGTTGATTTTAGTAAAAATCATTTTGTAGGGGATCTCTACTCTATGAAAGGAATCTGCGTACCAAGTTTCAAGACTGTACATCAAATAGTTTGATAATGGAGCTAATTATCTATAACGCCCCTTAAACCCCCGTAACGCCCCTTGAGGTTCGATCTTTGTGAAATCTGTTCTTAGCTGATGTCTACTTCATGCAAAGAATATGCCTACTAAATTTCAAGTCTGTAGGTTTAATAATTCCGAAGATATCGTTATTAGTTAGTGAGCGAGTGAGTCGCTTTTCTCCTTGAATTTATATAGAATGTTATCTTGATATTTTTGGGATATTTGTTCGGTAGCACCTAGAACCCCAACTCTGATTTAAAAAAAAATTTCTAAAACCTTTCCGGGAATGTACCTAATAATTTCCCAAATTTTCCCGGCGATTGGATGTATGGTTTTTGAATCTATCGAGTACAGACAGACACACATTCATTTATATATATATAGAATACAGCATAAACACGTAAGATGATTACCTATACGCAGACTTTTAGAGGCAAGTGTACATAAAATGTTTCATATTTCATCATCAAAAATATTCTTTTATAGAGTACACTAAAATTTGAAATTTGCATTAAGAAAATATATTTGATTAAAGACGCTCGCGGCTTATGCCAGGAATAAGATAACTTTATGTTTACTGATTTAAAATAGAAAAAAAATACATTAAAATATTCTTTGTCTATAAAATATAAAAGTTAATGTTTTAAAAATATCATTTTGATATTTAAACACCTAAATAAACCAAACAATGAGTTTAACATACTAAATAAAGTAGTTTACTTGACTCAAATTAGTTACATTGTAAAATAAGGAGCAAAATTATGTTTGGAAATATTTAAATTTACTTGCATCTCAAAAATGTGCTGTGTGATAAAAGGTTTTGTTAACATTGCTGACAAGACAAAAAAAAATAACGATGCCAGTTTTCTCGTTTTCTTGTTTCTTCTTTGTACAAAAGTTCTTACATCTGATACAAAGTCGTAAATCTTTCATTTTTTCCAACAACTTTGTAAGCTTTTAACTGAAAGAAACTTTCTAGAGCAACTAAATTATTAACGAATTCATATCCAGCAACTTGAGAATCTCTTTATTTTTTCCTTTGCCGAAATGTATTTTCCAAGGAACGCAGCTCTGTTAAAGTTATCAAAGTAAGCTAATATTTCAAAAAATTTCTCCATTATGTATATATTTAAACACATGCATATATTTAAGTCGTATATGAAATTTACAGGTGTATAAAAAAGTTTTAAATTTAATACGTTATACATGAAAAATAAATAGTAAAACAAATTGAAAGATAAAGAAAGAAATGTTATTCATAAAATTTCTCAGCAGTTATTAAAATTTTTCTAATAATAAATTTAAAATAAACAAATAGTTCGTAAAATCTTTATGTTATAAAATTTGTACATTTTTTTATCCGAGTAAGAATTTAAATACTTATAAAACATGGTTCTATGTACTAAGGAAGCTGCTTATAATGACTGCTTAAGTTCATATTACATAAATGCCTTTTATTTTTATAATCATCAAATTTTCAAAAAATTAATGATAATATGATAAGAATGATAATATCTCAAAAATATACAAAATTAAAAAAAAAATATATTAAGTTCATCCAGAAGCGATTACTTAATACAGTTCCTTCTTCCAAATAAAAAAAAACATATTTAGAATAATTACAAGGATGCCAACTTTAGCAACTTAGCTTAAACCATAGACGATTATATATCAGCAAATAAATTAAACTATCAGATAAATTAGAGTTTACATGAATTATTGAATTAAATCAGACGATAAAAAAAATGGAAGATAATTTCACACTCTTTAATACTATCTTCATCTACATTACAATTTAATAGTCAATTAAAAATTGGTTCAAAATAAAGAAAACAAATTTAAATAAAATTAAATATATTTTACAGTATAAAAACGAAGTATTTTGTAACATATTAATCACTCTTCTGCCATGATTAATAATAGTAATAAATGGAGTTTGACATTCCGCAATATATTAAACATTCTTCGGTAATCATTAATGAAATTCTGAAAACTAGACATTCAACTATAGGTAACAACTAGAAGAAATTCTCCATGCATTTGAAGGAAGTAACATTTTGTGCATTCATATTATAATTTCTCGTTTCAAAATTATTTTAATACATTAGTTTACCCTTTATTTGCATTAAAAGGAAATTCAAAATTCTAAATATTATAATGTCATTCATAATTTAATAATTATATGCACATTTATTACTACTTAAAACATCTTGTATGTATGTTTACGACCCAACTCATTATGTTAAATAATTTATATCATTTTAATTCTTGCCTGAAAAAAGACAATTCAGCTTTGAGTTGGAGGAAATTAAAAAAAAATCCTTATGAAGTCTCGTTGTTTGTTTTGACACCAATGTGTTATCAATTGAATATAGAATTATGTGTTTAACCCTTTATCTACCACATTATGATTTATTACAGTTTTTTCATGATATATTGTTTTAATTACTACATTAAAAATTAAGGGATATACTTAAACAAAATACTCAACATTGGGAAATTTAATTCATTAGAGCTTATTAATTAGTTAAAGATACACAACTATAAAATTAATTATATACACACTGTTCACTTAAAATAAATAGTCAAATCGTTTTCTAAGGTCTTCATTTACATACCAAAAAATAAGACACCTTTTGACATTAATTATTTTTTCGTAACCAAAATGACAATCTTCGCAATCCACTGAAATCGCCGTCAGCTGAAAACGCAATTTCTGCTATAAACTATTCGCCCTCCCCGCTAAAATACTCATTATAGAACCCGTGCTGGCATATATCTTGGAAGAGTGGATTTAAACGAATATTCCTGCTCAGTATCGATAGACTATTCGTAAAAATGATTATTCTATGTAATTTTAAAGTGAGTGGTACTTGTAAGTACCGTCGATAGATAAAGGGTTAAAGTGATTTAATTAGTTTGAATAACAGTTTTTTTATTCAAAGATTTGTACCATTGTGAAATCAACGATCTCAGTGCGACACAGAGTGCCATTATTATTATTAGATTATTTGTAATAAAGCTTACCTGTAGTTTTGACCCAGATTTGCAACCCTAAAGTGCCAGATTGGCGTTTTTTTTTCTCCTTTGGTATTGCTGCATTAGCTAAAAATGAGTGACTCGCTTCCTGGATGTTTTAGCTATTGTTTTCTATTTTCAGTTCCTTACTTTGTCTTTACATCCCCTTTTCCTCTTACTAAAGGAAGTAATGTTCTAGTGAGATTAACTTATTCAATAACCAAAAATACTAATTATAAATTTTACTTCAACAACTACTAGACCAAAATATTTAATGATATACTTGAAAGGTAAAGGATAATATTATACCTGAGAACTGTAAGAGAGAATCACCTTCTAGATTGTAAAATATCATTCGTGAATTAAATAAAAGCTGACTAAATAGATCAATTAAAGAATTTGTTGCCGATGTGGAAGGAATTGAAATATGCAATTTAGGATGGCAGAATAATAAGGGTGTTCTGATGTTACCCTAATTTGCTTGTACTAATCTTGGGAAACAAAAAGATAGGATCGTTAAGGTATCCGATTACGTTCGGAACCGTGATTTTAAAAAAACGCATAAATGGATAATTTTCATGTTATTTAGTGTCACTTAGATTAGAATACAAGTATAAAATGGTTTTAAGGATATTTTGACAAAAAAAGTATTTAAATACAATAGTTCGGCAAAAAATTAACTTAGAATAACCATTTTTCAAAATGTTCTCCTTTTGTGAAAACTGCTTCTATTATAATAATATTTTGCCTGTATATTGCTCAGACCTCTGTACAGAGGCTCAACTATGATGTTTGAAAAATTCACATTATTTTCAGAGTTACAATCAATTGAAATAATTATCGGTGTTTTTTTCTTAAAATTTCTCATCTCTGTTGTGGTAAAACATGGATAAACCCACTTCTAAGTTATATATTTCAAAAATTCTAGTTGAGCCTCTGTACAGAGGTCTGCGCTATATACAGGCAAAATATTATTATAATAGAAGCATTTTTCACAAAAGGAGAATATTTTGAAAATGGGTCATTCTATGTTCATTTTTTGCTAAAATATTGCCCTTAAATAATTTTTTATTGTAATACTATTCATAAAACAATTTTATACATGTATTCTAATCTAAGTGACACTAAATTTTATAAATATCATCCATTTACACGCTTTTGCATAATCACGGTCCCGAACGTATTCGGATACCTTAAAGAAAATGGGAAATATCTGTTTATATTTCCCTCGTGTGTAATAACATCGTATAATAATCATATGGGTGGTGTGGTTCTTTTAGGCAGCCTACTTGGATGGTACAAAATAATAACAAGATCAACAAAGTGGTTTTTTCTTGTTACTATAGTATTTCACAATTATAATTTGTTAGTTCTTATACAGGTTGTATTTGTAAAGATGCTAGAGTAAAAGACAAATGTATGAAACTATACGAGTTCAGAAATAATTTAACTCAGATGCTCTACTCAAAACATTAAAGAGTGGAATGTTAGGTATAGTTTCTAGATGTTATGTATGGTAAAATAAAACACTGGCCTAAACATTTGATTGAAAAAAGAGGTATAAAATAAAATCGTGTGTAGGTTTGACTTGTATGAGGTGCTTGAAATGTTCAATACTATTCTGCCTTGACGAGAACAATACCAGTGTTTTACAGTATCATTTATGTGTGTTGAAGGTAAAAATTATATATAAAATATTCGTTATTTTAATTTATCTTTGCAAAACCGTGATATTAATTACTTACACGGAATTTCTTGCCTCCTAACATTTTTTTATATGCACTCTTATAGCATTGTGTAGCCGTTTGGCACATTTTAAGTTTTATTAAATGAAATGTTTGTTTCATAATGTACTCTTTTAACACATTAAAATTTCTAAAAATTAAATAAATAAAATTATTTTAGATTTAAAAAAATATTTTCTTTGTAACATAAACAACTATTGAAAACACACACATGTATATATAGTCTTAAAAAATGAAGTCATGCATTCTAGGTTTAAAAATAGTTTTGAAACACTCCGCGAAAATATACAAATGAAATCCCCAACAACTTTAAAATAAGTCGAGAATCAAATTTGAGAGTGACCTAAGATTCTAAGGAAAGTTAAGATTCTAAGGAAGACTTGAGATTCTAAGGAAGACTATGTTTCTGAATAACATATCTGTTGAATACACAACTGGATGTGAAAATCCTTGTGGCATTTTGAAGAATTCACAAATTTAAAGTACCTGCTTAATTTTCTAAATGCATCGTAATCACCCCTTCGTCATGGCTTGAGATTAAAAAAAACCAAAAAACATTTTTTATTTATTTTGCTGGCCTTGCTCCTGCAAAAGTTGTATTCTTCATATACTCTCAAGCTTCAATTTTAGCTTTAAGCAGTAATACGCCAACTGTGACTGACTTAACACAATTCAGTGCCGAACTAATATTGCGGATATAATTTTATATGGCTGAACTGTGACCTTATACTGGGTCCCAAGTCATGTTGGGATTCCCGGCAATGAGAAAGCAGACCCAAAAGCCAAGCAGGGAGCTGAGTCGTCTCAACCGGAAGTCCCTTTGACCTTCAGAACAGCAAAGAGCATTATTTCTACGTACATTGATAAATGTACTGTCGTGACCCAAGAAACCAAGAGCCTTGGAAAGCCATGATAAACTCTTGCCACTGTAGGTCAAATCCCGAGGCACTTGGAGAGAGCTGAGGCTGTTGTTCGCTTTTGCCTAACCGCCGGACCCGACATGACTTTTTGGGAGTATACCTCTACTGGTATGGCTTGCCTGTTGACGAGGCTTACCCGTTCTGCTGCCATGCCAGAATGGACGGCGACCACCTGCTCCAATGGACTGGACTCAGCGAATACGCGACTGACGAGGACGTCAGTCGGTACTGGGAGGCTCGGCGTCAAATGTTCAAAAAACCGAGCACGGGTGCTGGATAAATAAATTTATGTTTTGATAATTTAGATTTATTTCAATTTAAACAAAAGAAAAATCCTTTTTTGTATTCGGTTATGAGTTATTTAAGAAAAATTAACTTTTATTTATTGAACCAGTAACATAACATCGAGTATTATAGCATATAAATGTTGTACTCGTAAATATCTCATTAAGATCTCTTCATCAGAAATTATTACTTACTCTATCATAAATAATGCGTGTAAAAATAGACTTTCATAGCTACCAAATTCAGAAGATTAGCTCTTTCAATGCAATAGCTTTAAATGCAATTATTATGATTTTTTTTTATAATTACAAATATTTTTCTATCATGTGTACAAATTACTGATTTATTAATCATCTAAGATATGGCAAAATTTAAAGATAAAATACACACTAAACAATTTTTCCAAAAAACGTTTTATTAGAAAGTATAAGGTAAAATATAGAAAAGAAGAGGGAAGGTATAAGAAGAAAGTTAGAAGTGGAGAAGCAATTGAAGAAAAAAGAAATCAAGGAGGAAAAAAGGCGGTTAAGCTGGGATGGTAAGAGAAGATAAAGTGTTTCAAAAGAACTCGGCAAATAAATAATGCATGCAAAAAAAAAGTATGAGATATATTTCTTTTCAGGTTTTTTCTTATCACAAATGAGACACAAACTTTAAATAATCTTCGGTTCTTTTAATGTCATTTTGTCAAAATGAAGAAGGAAAACAAAAAAAATTAGGTCTTAGTGACAAACAATTCAAATTTCTATGGTGGTGAATATATGGCACAAAAATTTACTTATTAAAAGTAGCTTTGGTTTTTTTAAATTTTTTGCATGACTTAATGGATTCATTTTCGATTTATTCAAAAGCCTGAATAACGCACCCAAGCATATTACATTCAAATCGAAAGGATAATATTTAAGGTTATATCACACTTTTCACATTACGACAGGATAGAGTGAAAGCAATATATTTAATGCATGTTAGCCTTCTTTACGAAAAATTAAATCAATATATTTTTGACATGTGGAATTTCTCTTTCATGTCTGTTTGTATAGTTGAATATATACTCAACTATTCAACTTTTTTATTCTCTTTCACGACTGTTTCTAGAATGCATTATACACATATATATTATATACTATATGTGTATGTATATATGCAATATATTCTGGAAACAGTCTTGACAAGAGAATAGCCAAGTAGAAAAATGAATTTACTAACGTTTTCTATACCGAGAGAAAAATAATAGAAAAGCAAATTTACTGTTCTAAAATGGCCATTTTACGACCATTCTTTCTTATAATTCGAGAAAACAGAAAAATCCCTACATTCTCTTAGCTGGGTGAAACATTTATAATAATGGAAATGTTTTTATAACACGTGAAAAAATAAAAGAAAATAGTAGTTATTAAAACTGTCAAACCACGGAGTTAAGCTTTGTTTTTATATATAGCAAATTTTAGTTTCCTTAAGTCTACTCTAATAAGAGTTATTTTACGGAGGATGTTAAATGTGATCGGAGCCAAGTGGTTACGGTCGTGGATTTGCGGCCATAAATGTTGTAATCGAGTAGTGGGTTCGAGCTTTGATGCCAAGCATGAATCACCAGGTAGAGGAGTTGATGCATGTGGCAGAATATCATCACGTTGGAGTGATGTTGATGCTTAGAGAGTGGATGTGTTCAGGTGTTGCTCTCGACATTTGACCTAAGTTCAAAATTATGAAGTCCGTTGCCAATAGACCTCGTGCTGCCTTAGAGTGTGACACCAATAAGAATCAAATTAAATCAGGTATGTAACGTTAGAGTATAATCCTCTTGGTGTCCAGACTAGAATATTATACAATAATCTATATATACAAAAATGAATGCGTGACTATCTGTACTCGATAGATTCAAAAACCATGCATCCAATCACCGTGAAAATTTGGAAAATTATTCGGTATATCCCCGGAAAGGTTTTTGGAATTTTTTTTAAAAATCAGAGTTGGGGTTCTAGGTGCTCCCGAACAAATATCCCAAAAAATATATATATATAAAGGAGAAAAGCGACTCACTCACTGACTAGTCACGATATCTCCGGAACTATTAAACCTATAGACTTAAAATTTTGGTTGGCGGGTTCCTTTTATGGAGTAGACATCGGCTAAGAATGGATTTCGCAAAGATCGAACACCAAGGGGCGTTACGGGGGTTTAAGGGGTGTTATAGATAATTAATTTCACTATTAAACTATTGTCTACACAGTCTGGACACTTGGTACGAAGATTCCTTTCATAGAGTAGAAATCCCCTACGAAATGATTTTTACGAAAATCGACCTCCAAGGTTGGTTAAGGGCGTTATGGATAATTATTTCCTTCTTTAAACTATTACACGTGCAGTCTTGAAATTTGGTAAGCGGAATCCTTTCATAGAGTAGAGATCTGCTACAAAAAAATGGGTTTTGTGAAAATCAAACCTCAAGTGGCGCTGCGGGGGCTAAAGGGGCGTTATACATAATCGTTTCTATTTTTAAACTATAAGACTTAAATTATTGAAATTTGGTACGCAGATACTTTTCATGGCGTAGAGATCCGCTACAAAATGGGGTTTTGACAAAATTAACTTCCAAGGGGCGTTGCAGGGGCGTTCTACATAATTATTTCAATTTTTTAACTATTCGGTGTATTGAACTTTGGTAAGCGGATTCCCCTTACATAGAGTAGAGATCCGCTAGAAAATGAGTTTTGTTAAAATCGAATCCCAAGTGGCGTTGCGGGTACTTAAGGGGTGTTATAGATCAGGGCTGATCAACACAAATGAACTCGCGGGCCACTTCGAAAGAACGTTACTCTATCCCGAGGGGCGCATATAAAAATAGGTACCTTTACATTAGATTTGGATCCATTACAAGCATTTGTTTAAAATTTAAAACTGACTGATATATTATTATTGTTTCGATTATTTTTCCTGTATACTAAAATAGATGATATAATAATAATAATGCAATGATCAAATAATGTTTACTTTGTATAATTAGGGAGATATCTGTTTCACAACTCTTTCACTTAGTTTCTGCAAGTCGATCTCAATGCATGTGTATTTGCATATCGTAATTGATGTTGCAGATTTTTGTGCGTTAAGTTTGAGCACGATTTATGATTGATAAATTTCAATTTAGAAAAAAAAAGTGATTTACAGTAACACAATCAACGTGATAAAATAATAACAATTATAAAATTTGTTTTTTAGAAAAAAAAAATCTCTTTAAGGCATCCGATTACGTTCGGAACCGTGATTTTGCAAAAGCTTGTAAATGGATAATATTTATGATATTTAGTGTCACTTAGATTAGACAATGTATATAAAATTATTTTAAGAATAGTATTACAATAAAAAATTATTTAAGTACAATATTTTGACAAAAAATGAACACAGAATGACCCATTTTCAAAATATTCTCCTTTGGTGAAAAATGCTTCTATTATAATAATATTTTGCCTGTAAATAGCTCAGACCTCTGTACAGAGGCTCAACTAGAATTTTTGAAATATATAACTTAGAAGTAGGTTTATCCCTGTTTTACGATAACAGAGGGGAGAAATTTTAAGAAAAAAACGCTGTTAATTATTTCAATGGGATATAACTCTGAAAATAATCTGAATTTTTCAAAACTCATAGTTGAGCCTCTGTACAGTGGTCTGAGCTATAAACAGGCAAAATATTATTATAATAGAAGCATTTTTCACAAAAAGAGAATATTTTGAAAAAAGGTTATTCTAAGTTAATTTTTTGCCAAAATATTGTATTTAAATAATTTTTTTTTTGTCAAAACATCCTTAAAACAATTTTATACATGTATTCTAATCTGTGTCACTAAATATCATGAAAATTATCCATTTATGCGCTTTTTTAAAATCACGGTTCCGAACGTAGTCGGATACCTTAAACAAAAAAAAAAAAAAAAATTGTACAAAATAATCGAATTTTGTAAAGTTTTAAAGAATTTCGCGGGCCGCAAAATTATTCAAGGCTGGACATAGGTGGCCCCCTTGCCGCGGGCTGGACACCCCTGTTAAAGATAATTATTTCCATTTTTAAACTATTTTACGTACAGTCTTGAAATTTGATAAGTAGATTCCTGTCATGGAGTAGACATCCGCTACAAAATTGGTTTGGGGAAAATTGACCCCCACGGGTCACTCATTAGGATTAAGGGGCGTAATAGAAAAATATTTCCATTTTTAAACTGTTAGTCCCAGCTGCTTGAAAATTAGAAGGTTTGTTCCTTTCATGGAATAGAATTCCTCTAACAAAGAATTTTGGGAAAACCGACCCCCAAAGGAGTGGGGTTGCGAGGGGTGAAGGAGAGTTATAGAAAAATTTCTGTTTTGAATTTAACCTACTTACTTGAAATTTGTTGAACACGTTTCTTTAGTTGAATAGAGTTTCACTAAGAATGGATTTTACAAAAATCAACTCCAGAGTGAGTCGGACGTGGGGTGTATTGGGGTGTATTGATAAACAAAATTCCCGTTTTCGAACTACTAGGACTATAATAAAATTTCGTTTGCATGTTTCTTTTGTTGAATTGAAATCCGCTAAGAATGCTCTCAACGGGGTTACGGGGCGTACTGATGATAAAAATTCCGTTTTTGGCCTATTAGATTTAGACATGAAATTTAGAACGCATGTTTATTTTATGGAGTAGAGATCCACTGAAAGTTGCTTTGGCGAAAATCCACTTGATTATTGGGTTAAGTGAGCGCAAAAAATCTTTCTACTTCTATTTTTGATATTAATAGAAATTAGAAATTATAGTTTCTGTCCTTTTTATATCAAGAGGCGAGAATTACAGCTATAAATATATTTTTCAATACAATCGAATTCTTAATGCTAGATATCAATAATTTATATATATGTAAACAGTATATATTTATACAACATCTTAAAATACCCAGTGAAGCGGGTGGGTAACGGCTAGTATCTTATAAAACTAGGATGGGCAACTAGCGGGGCCCAACAAGATAGTCAGAAAATCCGCTTTAAGGCGAGATTTCCTTCCTATGGGCGATTAAAGATTCGTCTTTTATTTTTCACAATTAGGAAAACAGAATACATGAAGGTTTTTCTACTAAAACATCATCTGCAGAGTTTGTAGGAAGAGGTCACGAGAAGATTTCTGGATTTGAAGAAAAATTAGCCTGAATTCGATTTGCTCTCTTATCCAATTGCTGTTGATATTGATACAGCTCCTGATGACCTACAGCTTGAACTTATTGCATTGAAGTCAGATCACAGAGTGAAGAAAATCATTAATGCTATAATAATGACTTTTACAAATTTTTGTCAGCTGAAAAATTTCCATGTATGAAGAAAAATGTGGGAAAATTGTCCTTTATAATTAAGTTGACGTATATTTGCGAGCAACGTTTTTCATACTTAAAGATCAACTAAGGTAAATATCGATAAATGTTAGCTTACAATAACTTGCAGGCTGTGATGAAAATTTGAACAAGAAATCTCACTTATGATTTCAAAAAGATTGTAGAAAAGAGTGATGGAGTATACTTGTCTCTTTCAACTGATTCTAAAATAATGCGCTTACAGTTAGACACATATAAAATTAGCACAATAAATAAACTGAATAAAAATGCCACTATTTTTTTATTTAAAATTATTTATTATTTATTATTAAAAAGTGCGGCCCCCCGATATCCTTCATTCCTACAATGTGACTCGCGAACCAAAACAAGTTGCCAACCCCCGTTGTACAGAATTCTTGAATGAATGCCTACGAGTAAAAATCTTAAAAAACAAGTAATATAAAAAAAATTTTTGTAAGTCAATTCCTATTGAGATCAACAAAGAAAAATTTAATTTTATTTGTTTTTTTATTAAATAGTTACAATTAATATAAAAATATGTATATACATAGGACAGAATCACAACATTAAGTGGCAATTGATTTTTTTAATTATCGTTAAAGTATCGTATTGTCACCCAAAACAATCGTGTATATAAAATTTCTGTTCAACTGAATCCTTTAAAACGGGAGAAAAAACCTTTTCAAGTTTTCACACAAGTCGCCAAAAGGGTCGCTAAGTCGCCAAAAAGGATGCCAACGTAGCTGTATTTGTATTTCTTTAAATAATTAGTTTTAATCAATTAACTTTTATTAATGTTTTTTAAATTATTGTATTGTCATTCAAAATAATCATGTATATAAAATTTCAGCTCAATGGAGCGCTTTAAAATATATTTTATTAACGATTGAAAATCCCACAAAGATAAATAAATAAATAGAGAGTGTGAGCTAATAATAGGAATTGAAAGAAAAAAAGATTTTGAAGTAAAATGATATGAACATGTCCCTAAATGAATTTACCCCTTAAGCGCCCCTGGCATATGTACACGTCGCGCTCAGTCATTGTCATTGCGGACGTATATATACGTCTTTCCAAAGTACAGATATTTTTTTGCTTTGCTATCAGTAATAATTATTCTGAAAAGCCTTGGAATGCAATAATAGGACCTTAATAGTGTTTGTGAAGGACTTAATTTACGGAGAAGAAATTTCTTATTTTTTTTTTCCTTTTCTCTTTCCACTTATACACTGCATTACTCGCGCCCTATGGGGAAAAGCGGTGCCCCTGAAGAGCGAATCGTATAACTTATAATTGGCAGTTACGGAGTTCATAATGTTTAGGACGAATAAAATATTTCACACAATTCTTAAAAATGTAGAAGACCTGGACGTTTATAATGTTTAGAACAGACACCAAAACGATTTTGTTCTTCATATTATACCTAATGTTTGTTTATAATTGTCAAATGTTCTCTCCTACTGTGTGTGTATTTATGCTTAACATAACGCTTCACTTATAAAACCATGGCAATGCCTCTCGTAATTTGGAACCCCATTCAGTTGACGAGTTTGACATTTGAGCAGGCAGCCCGCATTTACATTCGCGCCTCAACGACTTCAGTACTTTGAGGCTCGACAGATTTAATGAACAGTTGATACGCAATGGTTTTGTTCCAAATTAAGTGAAATGAATCTGATCTATATTAGCTACAAGTTCGATGATCTAGTAGCTTGGTCCCTGGACTTCTCTCTTTCATGTGTTTTGTTATTTCTATAGAGAGTTCTAAACTTTCAAAAACATAAATTTTTTTTCATTTACATTTCAAACTAATTAAAAGTATTAATGCTTTTGAAGTTTTAATTTTTTTAAATGTTGATAATATGCATATGCTATTGTTATCTGCATATAATACAAATGAAAATAAAGGGAATAAGAATACACAAAATTATGTCAATTTCTATTGTAATCTTTAAACTTGTTACCTTAGAAAAAATTCTGATTTTTTTAACATAAAAAGTTTTTAATTTTTCTGAATGATTTCCGTTCTGATTGCAATTTTTAATTATTGCCGAATTGATTAAAATTAACTTCGTATCATAAAACAACACGTGGGCTTTTGATGATGGACCTCGTAATTTTAAGCTACGGGTGACGAAGATGACATGTGATCTGTGATCTCCCATCAGAACTTCCCCATCGCGCCAACGGAAGGACCTTTACAGGGTTTTAACGTGCACGAACTCCTCTACACTTCAAGTTCACAGTAGCACTAGGTTCGAACCCGTGACTCGATAACAATAACCACGAGCCATGACCACCATTTTGAAGCTGCTAAGGGCCGATTAGAATCGAACCTCGTAACTTTCAACCTCGATCGAGTGATAACTACGACATACGAGCTACACTTCCATGCTATACCTGCTGCAGGAATTTGAGTGAGTGTATATTTAATTTTCTCTTAACAGCCAGTTTACCAAGAAGCAAACTCCCGACTGCACAATACCGGTTGCGAATTCGTGATCACGACTACTTGACTATTGCGGTCAAATGAATGTCGTTCTAATTTGGATTTCGTAATTCAATAACAAATTGAGACAAATACTACTGCGCATACCAAATTTCATTTATTGATTTATTTTATCACCGTCAAAATCATTTAATACACTGTGCATTTATTAGAAATTTTTTTAATCCATGTCAATTCAGAAGTTATTAAAAATTACTGTTATTGCTTAATTAAGTAACATTTCAACCCCATAATTTTTTTAACAAACACGATTGTTTGAATTTTTTCATATGATTGAAACATAGTTTAAATATTTGGTTCTTTTTCTATTATCTTGATTTTACTAATATACAGGGTGTCTACAAATTAGTTGGAAAATTTCTTAAGTTAAGAACTTTAGAAGTATTAAATGAAATTAACCCGTTTAAAGTAAGATTAATAGAACAATATTCTAAGTTTTTTCGTAGGTGTCATAATGAAAGAATTTGGGGGTCAGAAAATCCTTATGCCATCCTAGCACATGAAAGCGATTATCCCAAGGTAAATGCGTTTTCTGCAGTGAGTTCCTCGAAGGTTCTTGGCCCATTTCGTTCGCTGAAAAGACTGTTACAGAAATTATTTACCTGGACATGCTACAGGTTTGCTACGCCATTTATCAAAGAAAAAATACCAAGAGTTTACATTTTTCAACAGGATGGCATCCTTTAACACTAAAACAAAGACGTTGTATCTTACCTCAATGTTGGGGTAACAGTTTGGATTGGTCGTGGGGGTATTAATTAGACTGTATCCCTGGAAATCAGTGTATTATGTTTTGTAAGCCATCAAGTGTATCGTTTACAAAACCTAATTTACAAAATCTCCCTCATTTCCTACATCCATTACTAAATTAAAATCAAGAATCTATGTTGCAATTAATTTGATCGGCGGAAATATGCTGACAAATGTATGGCAGGAACTGATTTACCGATGGGATATTTGCATAGTAATGATAGGAAGCCACATCAAATATTTGTGATAATGGGAAATTTGGGCGGTTTCTATATCTTATAACAATATGTGCTTTAATTTTCCTTGTAAATTACATGCAACAAATCATTCTTTTTGTACATCTAATTTGAAAACACCCTATATTATTATTTAAAACAAAAAAATGTGAAGGTTTCTATTTACCCGTGAAAAAGGTAAATAGAAATCAATTTTTCTTCCTAATAAATAGGATCATATTATGCTTCATTATATATCGAATCTTTTTATTCATCTGCAAAAAAAAAAAATTACACACAAAGCAAATTAAAATCAACATCTAACAAAAAGAAAATATAAATGTACTATATTAAGGAGGGGAAAATAATGACCCAAAGATCACACTTGCAGTTAATCAGAGCCATCTGGTATGGTCTTTCGATTACACTGAAAATTTTTCTAAAACTCCTTTAAATTCCATCATTGATTTTGGTTCTATTTTGAATTATTAAGGTATTCATTCGGAACCGGGATTTTAAAAAAGCGCATAAAAGGATAATTTTCACGATATTTAGTGTCACTTAGATTAGAATACATGTATAAAATTGTTTTAAGGACATTTTAACATAAAATTATTTAAATACAATATTTTGGCAAAACATTAACTTAGAATAACCTTTTTTTCAAAATGTTCTCCTTTTGCCAAAAATTCTTCTATTATAATATTTTGCCTGTATGTAGCTCAGAACTCTGTACAGAGTCTCAACTATGTGATTTTTGAAAAATTCATGTTATTTTCAGAGTTACAACCAATTGAAATAATTATCGGCGTTTTTTTCTTAAAATGTCTCCCCTCTGTTGTCATAAAACATAGATAAACCCACTTCTAAGTTATATATTTCACAAATTCTAGTTGAGCCTCTGTACAGAGGTTTGAGCTATATAAAGGCAAAATATTATTATAATAGACGCATTTTTCACAAAAGGAGAATATTTTGAAAATGGTTATTCTATCTTCATTTTTTGTCAAAATATTGTATTTAAATAATTTTTATTGTAATACTATTCTTATAAAACAATTTTATATACATTTTCTAATATAAGTGACACTAAATACCATACATATTATCCATTTATACGCTTTTGCAAAATCACGGTTCCGAACGTAGTCGGATACCTTAAAAAGTTTTCTGATCTGTTTTAGAAATTTTCCGAAATTATTACCATTTTTAATAAATTTCAAAAAGATTCTTACAAATTGTAATTTTATTTTCCCTTTTTTTCATGAGTTTTTTTTAAAAGAAAATTACATCTCGAAAATCGAAAAAGTACTTAAAACAATAAATGAACTTAATTGGTTAAGAAGTTTATTTAATATCAGAAATTAATAAAAGAAATATTTGTATTTTGATTTAATAATCAAAACGTAAACGTTTGTTTATTAAATTAAATAATCTACTTACTTTCAACTTAAGAGAGATAACAAATGCATGCAAATGAAAGACATAAGGGGTAAATTCTAGCAGTATTTGGTGATTTTTTTGTTACAGCAAAATTGGCTCACATATCATCAATCTCTGAGGTTCTCGAACGTCAATCTCTCCTCCCAACTGAATAAAAATACCGTTATGTAAAACGTGACGTCATCAAGTTATTAATGGAGATACAGACCACATATCTAAAGTCCCAGTTCACAGTTTCGAGACAGATGGCAGAATGATGTGTACCCAAGCGTGAGTTTCTGTCTTCAAAGACATCAATAATCCATTTGCAGAATGTAACCAAACTGTTTCTTTTATTAAAATTTGGAATCAAGAGATTTCCGCATTTTAAATAGGTAAGCTCCTCAATATTGGTTTTCTTGTCGTTAAAGTATATATATTCAAAAGTTTGTTTCTCTCATTTTCTTTCTGTTAGGAATTTTGATTGAAATTTTTTATTCCTTCCAGAAGTACTTATCGTCCTATTTAGAAACAGAGTGATAGAGACAGTAAATACACTTCATGAAAGACTCCTTGAATTAACTTTAAATAAATTAATTTAAGCAAATTAAAATGTACCACACATAAGTATGCTAGCCACAAAAAACCAATTACTGTGTAATTGTGAAAGAGTATCACCAATCCTTAGATGGCACTAAGTAAGCATAATTTTATCATGTTTCACAAATTCATTTTCTTAATTGGAATAATATGTTAAATCGTTTGCATCTTCGTATTTTAGTATTTCAATTGATTGAGGATTGATTCAATCAACTAATGTGTTGATTGTGTGTTCTATTTTATTAACTTGATTCTTTAGATATAAAAAAATAGACAAACAACATTTAATTTAAGCGTTTAGAAATGTCGCTGTTGTTCCAACAAAGATTTTACTTTCACTTAAACAAGTGTCTACTACTAGGGTGGTCAACCTGAATTACATTACGGGTCACTTAGGAAAAACATTATAATCCTGTTGGCCACATATAAAAATATATAGCTTTATATTGGATTTGGACGCATTACAAACATTTATCGGAGTGAAACTTTAAAACAGAATAAAGTATTATTTGTGTTTTCACATTATTTTTCATGTATACAGACATAGATTATATAATAATTATAAGTCAATGATCAAATAATGTTTAATTTATTTAAATAATAACGTATTTGTCTCTCAATTCTTTCACTTAGGTTTTGCAAGTCGGTGTCAATGCGGGCATTTGCACACCGTAATTGATGTTGCAGGTTTTCGTCCGATAGTTCTGAGAGAGATTTATGTTTGGTAAATTTCGTTTTCAAAAAAGAACGATTCGTAGGCGAGTGTTGAAAAAAAGTCACAGGAATCAAGCGTTATGATACGCGGTATCTCTGCAATGCAATATTGCCCATTTCTAAGTATCTATAAAAACAGAAGCAACTCGAACAAATAGAGAGAATTATGGGATTTATTTGTTACAAAACACTGCATTAAAAATAAAAATATTGCATAAAATAATCGTACGTTGTAAAGAATCTTACGGGTTACAAAATTATTCAAGGCAGAGCGCATACGATGGTCCCTGGTCTTGTTGGTCAGGTTATCTAGGTAGCTCACAGATTAGCTAGGTAACTTTAGGGATGGAGCACTTTAATGTATCACCCTAGTTAATGTACATATTAACTTATTTCTGCACTTTTGAAGTGACTCACACACACGTAGGCACGCACCCACGCACGCACACATGCAGATTACTTTTAAAGAAAAGTAATTTTTTTCGCATCAAAGGAACCGAGGATACACATATCAAACAATTGAAGGCCAGCAAAATAAAAATCGTGTTTCCTTTATGTAATTGGGTCCGAAAAGATTCGAGAAGGCTTGCTGATCCCACATTTGCCTATGGACGATAAGATAGCTTGCACAGAGAAGATACATTCGCAAATTCTCTCATCCATGTTCTCCATAAAAGAATAATTTGATTTGCTAATGCTTTTTCATCGATTGCTGTTGTATTTGTTAGCAGAAGCAATCGACATAATTGATGACTTACATGGTGTAAATACGGATGTTTTTACTCACTACTTATCACATTACCAGGGATCAATATAAGGTTAAAGATACTGAGAAGTGTGATCGATAAAAGAAATTATTGTTTGTTTTCTATGATCCTTTACTTTTAATATGACTCACAAGTATACGTGGAAGATGATAATGAAAGGAATTTTTTATAATGGTTGATGCTATATATGGGAAGGAAAATTCTTCTTATATATAAATTTTTACATCATGGACATTTATAATTTAAAATTCGTAAAATAATAATTTCAATGAAAAACTGATTCGTGAATGAGTTGATTTTTTAAAAAATAAATTGAGTGAGTGATTAAAATCCATATTTTTTTTTCTTTCCTTAACCCTTTATGTTTCAGTGTTATACTTAATGGAACATCTATTCATTAGCTACAGACAGTTAAATTCAACTATAAATGAATAAAAACACATTTGCAATGTACTTTGAGCTATTTATTTTAATCATTAGTCGCAGAATACAGTCCGATTAAAAAGAAATTTTTTTAAAGGACTTTTATAAATTCCTGTAATTTGCATAGAATACGTATAATTTTTTGACACTTAAGAAATAGCTGGACAAAATATTTCTATGTTATTTTATTGTAGCTATACTCTAAACTATTTTTTCTATATTATTTTTAGTGTTTTATTCGTAAATTACACGCACAATCATTAAACACCACACCATGAATCCAGCTCATGAAACACCCACAATCTCAAAATGGTTCATGCAATTCTTACAACAATTTACCTACGTACTCCTTTCGGTCTAATTAGATCGCCTACGAATTATTTTATTGAAATTTCAGCTTAAAAAGCAGTGAAACACAAAGTGTTAAATTTTAGAATTTCAAGTTTTTTCAAGCAAATTGACTGCAGAAATTATTTATTTATTTAAAAAAAGACTTTTTTAATATTCCTATTTTTTTTTAAACTTAATGAAATATTTTTACTTTTGTAAGATTTCTTTATCATTTACTGAATATGTATATCAATAAGATCATCATTCTGTATTTGTAGACAATAATTTTTATTCCATCACTTTCTTCAATATGTGGTTGAATAGTATTTTTTTAAAAATAAAATATAGTATTTCTGATTTAATCGACTAAATAATTTGAAAATGTGTATTTCTGTGTACATTTAATCCAAAGCTTAGTCTAGACTCAATACGTTATGATCATATATTTTAAATGAAAAACTAAGCAGACATTAACTGAAGTGAAAGAATATGTATATTAAAAATACGACTAAGCATTAAAAACATATTAACAAAGCATACAGAAAAGTTATTAATATTTCTTGAGTTGTTAAAATAACTTAGAATGGTACAGAACGTAATAGCTAATTAGCGAACTATTTTTGTAAATATAATTAGTTTTAGAGATAAGTAATAATAATAATAGGGGCATTTTTAACGCTTAGTTACAATTCCGTTTCTTAACATTTTTATATTTGGCTGTAAAATAAATATTATTTGTTTAAAATGTATTAGAGCTAAATGAAGGAAGATTCTAGAGCATCAAACATTATCTACTAAAAATATTTTATCTATACCTGCTGAAACATTGAATAAAATGAGAAAAATATGTGCTTTTATTTAAGAATTTTATGTTTTTAAATTTGAAGAATAATTCTTGCTGTAGCATCTTCTCTTAGCCAGATGAGTGCTACTCCTTTTTTCTTTGACGCTCTAGACTAAGATTCGCTCCAGATGGTCTTTTCTTCAAAATGGACTGTAGAAGATACACCTGCTGCAACGGCTGTCCTTTTTTCGTTCCCTCTAACATGTGACAGTGCTACACATGTGAGAAAGGGGTTGTTGGCTATTGTGAGGAAATAATGCCAAAGCTTGTATTCTCGATGTCGGAGTGACAGGTTAATTTATATCCCCTCTATATGGTTTTCAAAATATTGAGAGAGGAGCTCGCAGTCTAGACAGGGCTTTGGTCCCAGAAGAACTAATTGTGGTTGGGACCAAGACTGTGGTTGCCGGATGCTGATTGTAGGGGTGCGTGAGAGAAGCCCACCCAAAAGGCTTAAGGCAGCGTTTCTCAAATTGTGGGCCCGCCCCCTAAGGGGGCGTGATAACTCCGCAAGGGGGGCGCAAGCACATTGAAATGTCGTAAACAAAATATTATTTTTAAAAAATTATTAATTTACTGAAAGTAAACAAACAAAATACATTCTGACATAATAAAATACACACATTTGCACTGATATAAAAAAAAACTTATAAATGTATCAGTAATGCACAATATATTTTAGAATTAATTTAACAATACTATAAAAACAAGTTTAATAATTATTAGTGACCCCTTGGGCTTATCATATTTAAAATCATGTACACAAATTAACAATTATCTTGATGATTTGTAAGGTTTATAATTAATTCCTTAAATGCCGATAAAAAGTTACTCGATTCGCTCCCCAATGCCAACGTTTTGAGGGGGAGGGGGAAGAAAAGGAATAAATAAGCAAAAATCCTCTCTGAAAAAAGTAAATAGTTCACAAATACTGTCAAAAGTTACCTTTTATTTCAATCCAAAACCTTCGAAATAATTTTATGGATAGCAATGTATAGAAACGATCGTACTTTGAAAAGACGTATATGTACGTCTGGGGCAATTATCGCTTTGGGTGAGCGAGGCGCTTATATACGTCGGTGACACTAAATAGGTTAAACCCGTATTGTAGCTTTAGCATCAAAGTATAGTATTAATGAATTCAATATCTTGTTATTGTAAGAAAGAGGGGTGCGATGAAAATTATAATTGAATATTGGGTCACAACTATTGAAAGTTTGAGAAGCACTGGTTTAAGGAGAGGTATGGGAAGATGACCGGAGATTAAAGAGGGACGATTCCAACAAAAGGCCACGAAGACGCGGGAACAGCAGTAGGAGATCGGCGAGATTGGCTTTAAGAGAAAAAAGCTGCTAGGCAATGAAAGGAACGATATGAGAGATCAGGATGATCAGCGAAAGACTTACGAGGTGGTTGGAAGGGGTAAAAGGTGTGAAGATAAACACACTGCTTCATTTATTTTTTGATGAATATTAATCGCTACGATATTCAATGGAGATAGAAAAAATAGACGAGTATACCAAGTATATATGATAACTAAATGTGCAAACTTCATATCTTATAGATACATTTGATCCTATCTGCTATAACTATTTGTAAATAAAATGTAATTTTACTAAAGCTGTGTGACCCATCTAGCTACCCAGAAATTTACCGTAAAATCCGACGTATAACGCGCACTTTTAACACAAAAAATAAGATTAAAATTTACGGGTGGACGTTATACACCGAGTGTAAAAGTGATAGCTTAAAAAATAAAATAAAAGAGATCTGCATAAAAAAGAGATTAGAACTCTACATAGATGGAAATACTCTTTAGTTAAAAGAAACGACGTAACTCTAATGAGCTTAAAGGATTGTAGTTCTAGAAGTATTCTATTTTTTGATAAACCTGGGATAATACCTGTAATAAATGACTTCATTGCAGTATTCACTCACTGTGGCATTGCACAGCTACATTTCAGGTCCCTTCGTAAAAAAGAGTGTGTGTGTTATATGGCAAATATACCTCAACATTGAAAAAAGCAGCTTGAAAGCATAGGTGCACGTTATACACCGTTGCGTGGTATAAACCGTATTTTACGGTAAGTAAACCTGGAGTCACGGCGTTACATTGCGTATGGTGATCATTGGCCCACGTAAAAATGCTCATTAATTTTTCGTTTGCAATGTACTATAAAATGGGGCACTTGCGTACACTTATTAACCATAGCAAATTCAAAAAGGTACAATTATTATTTTATACTGAGTGTTATTAAGATTACCTGACTTTTGTTAATATGGAAAATAATCTAATCTAATATCCAAGCAATTGTAAACTTTAACAAATAATTTACGTTTTGTTTTTTGAAATTATTTTAATTAAAAACTCTCTTTCTCCATCTCCGATGAAAACGACTTTAAAAATAAAGTTTTTTAATATAATTCGATAATTTTACTTCCAAACACTTTATTATTTTTAATTATTTATTTCCTGTTTTTTTTTTAATCAAAATCATATTGGTAACAAAGTTTCTCTCTCATTCTAATTTATTTTTATCTATCTAATCTATCTCTCTATATCTATTTATATTTATATCAATCTATATCTCTATCCATGTTTATACCACTCTATATCTATCTATTTTATTATATATATATATATCCCCATCTATATATTTTTTATCTCTCTTCCTCTCTCTATATAAGAAAAAAAGTCATTTGCTTACTCATTACAAGATCTTTCGAAACATTAAACATACAGACTTGAAATTTGTCAAGCATGTTTCTTTTGTTGAATACAGACCCGCTAAGAACAGATTTCGTAAAACTAAACCCTCTGGGAGGACGGGGTAGTGGTTGCGTAGCGTTATAGATGAAAACTCTCGTTTCTAAACAATTATACCTATAGACTAGAAATTTGATTCTCAGGGAGGACTGGGCAGTGGTTGCATAGAGTTATAGACGAAAATTCTCGTTTTTGAACAATTAGACCTACAGACTTGAAATTTGACTTGCATGTTTTTTTGTTGAGTAGAGGTTAGATAAGAACGGGTTTGTCAGAAATCGATTCCTAAGGAGGTGGGCAGAATGCTCTCACTGTTTTGGGAGCCTGCCAGTTGTTAGACGGACTACGATGTTGAACGAAGTACGACGCCATGTTGTAAAGACGAGAAGCAAAGACGATAACGCTTCGTGATTGTTATAAGACGTTGAAGGACATTAAAGACGGAAAACATTTAATTTCAAACTGAACTATATGTAAATAGTTACGAGCAATTAAATTAAAATTAATAATAGACGATGTGCCATTACTGACCAGCCCGCCCCACTACATATGTATATGTATAAAAAAAACCTCTTCTCTTAGAACATTTAGACCTATAGACTTAGATTGTGTTGCAAGCATGTTTCTTTTGTTCACTAGAGTTCCACTGTGTGAGAATGGGTTTTCCAGAAATCAACTTCCAAATAAATAGAAAAATAGATTCCCAGAGGTTAATTGAAAACATGTAAAAACCCGCTCAAGGCAAACTTACAAACAATTATGACTAATTCCCAACACGAAATAAAGTGTAATTTGATTAAAAATTTACTCTTGTACGAATAAAACTTATTTAAAATGTATCTACAATACATAGCATATTAGTTCGACCGAAAAGAGTTGTGGTTCTATTGTAGCTCAATCTAACTCTAACTATACGTTTTAAAGATATAATTAGTGACGCCTTTCTCCTCTTTACTATCAATGGATAAATCAGACTATAGTTGAATACATATAACAACCATGAAACTTTATTAAATAGTGTGTCATTCAATTCTTATGCTTAATTGAATGCATAAACATGTTCCTCAGAATAAGTCAAACAACTCAAAGATTATTTAAGAATTTATTTAATTGTTGAGAGGGGGGGGGGAGAGAAAATAGTTATCTCACACTTCAAGTTACCTTATTACATTTTAAGCAAAACAATGCACTTGTCCTTTCTTTGAATATGCTAAAATTTTAATCATTTTAATTCGTATCGCTTAATAAGCACGCAGAATTCCATGCACATTCACCTTATATATTGCTCGAATTTCATATCACAGTAATATAAAAGATGCATTAAGTTTTGACAAATAAAGCATTTTTCAATAAAACAATGGAAATTAATTGAAATCATATTTACTGTTAATTCAAAACTTCACATGTAATAATGTTTTAAAATTGCATAGATAAAACTTTTCTTCTGTTTTAATTTACATAATATGTTACACATATTAAATTTCCAAAAATTATTTGTCTAAATTTAATTTAGTGGAAGACTTTTAACTTCATGATTATTCCGATGAAAAATATTGTTTCTTTTATTGTATTATGTTAAAATTTATCTGAGAGTAAATTTAGAATTATTTTAAGTTTAAAATAAATGTTTTTTTCGAGAGACATTAATTATACGAATAATTACTATTCTCGGAATTGTGAAAATATATTATCTCGTAGTTGGTACATATTACAATCGTACAATAATACTTTTCAGTTTTTCATTATTATTCCACCTTTATTTAAACTAGATCATTCTGTATATCTATAGGAAATGGTATATAAAATTGTTATTATCACCAGATTCATAAGACGAATTAGTGCTTTCATTAGATACCAGACTTATACACACATGTATAGACTTATATTTTAATATTAATACACGTTATATATTACATAAAGAGTAATTTTTGCATTATTAAACAAAAGAAAAAAAAGGAGAGTTTTGATTTAAATTAATTTAATATCTTTATGTAAAAATGATGCTGTAGTAAATTTATTTATACATAAGGTATAGTTAGTGAAGATGGATCGTAAAAAGGTGAATTGTGAATTTAATTAAAGAAGAGCGTCAAACAAGAGCAATTTGCCTAAGTGACTTTCTCCCTACCTTCCAGCTTACTTTTGAAAAATCCGCCAACGTCATAAATCGTGATGTTATAGATTTCCCCAGTAATTTCCAGAAGCATCCATATTGTAGCCAAGTCACCAAATTTGGTCACCAAAAATGATGCCAACTTAGAACTTTATAATAGATGTAAATTACATTTTTACAATTTGGGCAATAAGTATGATCAGTTGCATAGTTTGTACAATGAGGGGTTGGTCCGCCGTTTGGGGGTTATCGGGTACCCCCCCCCCCAGTATTAATTAAAAATATATTTGATTTCTCAGTATATTAATAAAATGATTAGGTAATTGTAATGGAGTGGAATCGGGCCCAATCGTACTGTCACCTGTATGGTGCTCAAAGCTACGGCTAACGACAGGCGTCACTTAGCCCTTTACCATGATGAATTTCATGGGCCTTGATCTGGCCTTTGTCGATCAGGTGACATTAATAACAACAGTAACAACAATAACAGGTAATTGTAATGATAAACATAATTGTGTGAGAGAGAAATTTGATATAATATTAAAAAAGACCTTAATTCAGACAGTGGAAAAATATTAGCAAAACTTAATAACACTTACGCTTTTAAGAGATAAAATATATATTTAAAATATAAATTTGTATTCATAAAGCCAGTAAGTAAATTATGCCATAAAACATATAGTAAGTACATAATAGTGAGATCTAAAACTATCATAACAAATTCCAAATAATTTAAATCCTTAACCTGATAAAACGTACACCGTACGGGCTACCGAAAGCTGAATACAACCGGTTTGCCCTTACTCTGTACGGTCACTGATATTTTCTTCTTTCTATCTTTGATTTGCACATACAGTAAGACCCCGCTTAACGCGGGGGATACGTTCCATCAAAGTAGAGCATAATGCGAAACAGCGGTAAATGAGGCTATCTTAACATGCAAATAATGGGGTTAGGGGAAGATGGATAGAAAATTGATTAGGTATTAAATTTAATAATTATATTTTTTTAATAAAAATAAAACCAAACATTTATTTCTTACAAAAATAAAAAAAACAAAATAAACGAATATATACATATACAAACAAATAAAATTCTAAGTTAGTCAGATCATTCAATCCAATCTGTGTTTCCAATTTTCCGCCTTTTTGTCAAGAAGGCATCTTGTTGAAGTTGCCAAATTCAATGCAGCACTAATTTGAGATTGATGTTCACCAGAATCTAATTTTCTAATCACTTGCATTTTACTTTCCAGTGAAATGCTTTTTCTGGTTGCTTTCTTTTATTGTTTTTCATTATCACCCATGTTAAAAACTATAGATCATAATATTTGTCACTGTATTGATCATTATAGTATTATATAAATTTATACTTACAATAATGTCAACAAATGTTTTAAATGATAAAAATGCGTCCGTACAGCACCGCACCAAACAAGAAACACAACTACACTGTTTCCGATATGTTATGTACATATTTTGAAACCTAGCAAATTTCGGGGAATCTCCGGGTTGAAATAAAAGAGCGCTAAACCGAAACAGCGTTAAGCGAGGTTTTACTGCATTTTTAATTCGTATTTGTACTAGTGTTTTTAAGAGATGCAGTTTGTCCATGTTACTGAAATACTTCTCATTCGGGATTTTCTTTGTGGTGAAGGTAGGAGTTTTTCAGTGAAGGCAGGAATTTAGATTCTTGAAAGTATTCGATAAAGAACAGTGATAAGCAAGGCAATGTGTTGCTTGGAAAGAAATGAAAATGGGAAAGTAATATTAAAAAAAAAACCTGTATTATATCTGTTCCCATTGCAATGTAAGACTTAGTATTACACCATGTTTCAAATTGTGTGTGCATATAAACCTGTGCACAAACACACAAAATCCGCAACCTTTTGAAAAAGAGGTACGAACAAGAATTTTTTTTTTGCAAGTATGAGGGAAATTTTGTTAAGATATATGAAACCTTCTTCATAGCGTGCAGAGTGTATTTAAAAAAAGAAAACATTTAGCAGTTTTCATGTTCCACAATTATAATAAAATAGTGTGAAAACTTTAAAATCGAGAATAAAAATAAAATTCTTCCATTTTCATATTCTGTTAAGTGTAATGCTTAGTTTATAATAAAAAATGTTTCTTTTTTTGGAATATTTTGGGCAAAAAATTGAGTGCTTAAGGGATTAAGTTTTATTTTTTATTTGCAAAAAAAAACAAAAAAAAAACGTTGTTGCTCTAATAATTAAGAAAGCTTAAAATCCTCCAAGCAAACTTAAGGCACCTCAAATGCTTTCTAGCTTTTGTATCCTGATATCTTAACTTCAAAAGTCTTATCTTATGGCAAAATACTTCTAAACATTAAACCCATACATAGAAAAGAAATTTCAGACTAAACCGAATTGATAAGATTCACTGTTTAGATAAAGATAAATGACTAAAAAAAAAAAAAAAACCCAAACAATAAGATAAGAAAAGAAATGGAAATAAAAGAGTTATTTTTCAGAACACTTTTTCTTCTAGTACATATTTCAGAGTCTATTATTTATTTTTACGCTTTTTTTAAAACAAATAGTTTTCCCTTTTCCACACTAGTCTGTGTTCTAAAATTCTTACTATCACTTGACTACAAATAAAAGAAATGGCTCTAGTAGCCTTGTGGTTATGATCACGAATTCATGATCAAATGCTTTTTTGAGTTGCGGGTTTAAGTCCTTATGCCTCAGAAGACCAGTCTTCGAGAGGAACCGTTGGTCGTAAATCAGTCGTGGTTCAAAGTCCTCACGATGACGTGGAATTCAGGAGAGGGGAGCCAGCTCAGGTATCGTCTTCGTCTCTCTACCGTGATTGAAAATTAGGAGGTCCGTTGCCAATAACCCTGGAGTTGCCTCGCACTGCGACTTTAATAAGCACTTGTTCACTGACTTAGAAGTTTTTTTTATTAAAAAAACTAAACGCTTTGATCTAAATACACTAAAGGTTTTTATCTTAAAGAAGAAACTAAAGGTAATACCTTTTTGAATATTTAAAAAAAAAAAAAAATCAATTCTTATATATACACTACTTGTTCACTCTCTCCCTATATATATATTTTGTTCAAATTTTCGATCGATACTGAAATACTTTCTATTCAACCATTCTAGTTCAAATAAATTTTTTTAAACTTGTAGTGGATAACACTTGATGTTAATATAGTTTTCTCAAATATTCATTCCTTATTTAAATTTTATTTTTTAATTTTAAATTTATTCTGCGTTGTTTCTCTTGTAGTTACAATTAGCTACAACAGGTGGTGCAAGTTCGTTTTTCTAACAAAGTATAAATTCACGTTAAAAACAAATTTTTTATATGACTTGCTTTCTTTCAAATGGGACGGCGGATTGGTATAATTACCATTGCAGACCCAGTACATTCCCCGGAAGCAGGTATCGCTTTTCAGTATGGCACCATATAGGAGAATACCAATTGCCACGATTTAATTTTGACTCCCAGTTTCCTCTCAAAAGGGAGGTGCCTGAGTTCTGACGATGCAAAATTGTACTCAGAATTTAATTTTGCCGAGAGCAACCAAGCTAAACAAACAGGTACTCTAAGGATCTTTAACATGTCGTATAATCATACGACATTAACGCTGTTAATTTTTTGTATCATGAAGATAAACTGACTTGAGACGTGTTCGTATCCGCAAACTTGATATGCAAGGTCAGCGCCTAACCAACTACGTCACCCGTCCGGCTGGACACACGAAGGTTTTCAGACTTAATCTCAGGGAATAAGGTATAAAATTAAGTTCAGACTGACGCCATGTCTCATTTTTTCATCTTTTTATAGGTTTTTTTTTTATTTTACAGTTTGAAAGAAAACACTCAAACGAGATTACCATAAAATCCGGCGTATAACGCGCACTTTTAACACAAAAAATAAGATCAAAATTCACGGGTGCGCGTTATACGTCGGATATGAAAATGAGTGGTTTTTAAAATATATATAAAAAAAAAGAGAATAGAAAAAATTAGGCTTCCATATAGATCTAAATACTTCTTATTTAAGAGAATAAGACGCTTCTTATGAACTTAAGGGGGGTGGTAGTTCTAGAAATATACTAATTCTTTCTAAGGCTTGGAATATTACCTCGAATAAATGCCTTCAAAATATAAGAACATTGCTCACGTATATTTCAAGTTTGTTCGTAAAAAAAGGTATGCGCGTTATACAGCGAATATATCTAAAAGTTAAAAATTGTAGCTTGAATGTATAGGTGCGCGTTATACGCTGTATTTTACGGTAAGTAAAAACATTTCTAACTTCATACTTCTGAGATTTTTTCTAATTGGCTTCTCCTATTACATAAATATCGGTGAAAGTTGCTCCAATACTTCCCGAATTCCGAATTCACTTCTTATTTAATTTATTCTGAAATTTTTATTTACGGCAACAATCGTTGAAAGGTCATACTCCTGTCCCCTAACGGATAAGATATTGCCCTCCTGGGCCAAAGACTGTGGGTTCATGTCCTACCAGCAGTGGTTAACCCTTTATCTACCGACGCGCAGTACTTATAAGTACCACTCACTTTAAAATTACATAGAATAACCCTTTTTACGAATACTCTGACGATACTTTGCAAGAATATTCTTTTGAATCCACGCTTATAAGATATATGGCAGCACGGGTTCTATGATGAGTATTTTAGCGGAGAAGGTGAATAGCTTTATGGCAGAAATTGCATTTTCTGTTGACGGCATTTTCAGCGGATTGCAAAGATTATTATTTTTGTTCCGAAAAAATAGTTTATGTCAAAAGATAAGGGTCTTATTTTGTTTGTATGATAATGAAGACCTTAGAAAATGATTTGACTATTTATATTAAGTAAAAAGTGTATATAATTAATTTTACAGGGGAATATCTTTAATTAATTAATTAGCTCTAATGGATTAAAATTCCCAAAGTTGAGTATTTTGTTTATTTTTATTTATTATTTGCCCTTAATTTTTTCAATGTAGTGGTTCAAAAAAACACAAACTTCTATGCTTGTGGTGCATCCTAAAGAAAGCTGAATGATCTGCAATTTTGGCATTATGAGCGGCTTCAAAGAGGAATTGGACGTGAAACATGTAAGTCAGGGGGGGGGGGGG
>BMAV01022075.1:106042-133178 GCA_019973955.1 Trichonephila inaurata madagascariensis | reverse complement strand
TTGGAAATTATAAAAGTTAAAATTTAAGATTAAAATTGCAATGAAAATTAAAGTCAAGATAGATATTGGAAATTATAAAAGTTAAAATGAAGATTTAAGATTAAAATTTAAATAAAACTCAGAAAGCGAAGAAATTTAGAAATAGAGATTTAGACACGTAATTTATTAAGGGCATTGAGAACCCTTAAGTAAATCACGTTTTTCTTCTTGGAGGGGGTTGTGACGTCTCTCGCGTCTTTCTGATTAACATGACTCCTAAGTTCTTTGACGGCCACGATTAATGGCAAAACCTTTCCAACCTAATACCAAGAAGAGAAACGGATCGAATATGTAAATGAGATATACTATATAAGGATAGCGCGGCAAACCTAATATAAGATAGCATAACATAGCATAGCGTAGCAGGCTCAGAGGTTGTAGTGTGGAATCATTCTGATCAATAGCGTGACAAAGCTTAGTGTGAAATCTTGCGGACCAAGAATAAGCAGTCAAGAATTAGCTGCATTGCGGATCAAGAATCTTCATAGATAAAGTTATAGATTATATTCTCTAGGTCAAGGGACCAGAACTGGAAAAGGTAATATTAGATATAAGTAATTAGATAACAGGATTATTTAGGATAATTGAGATAGAGGATCTAATTGCGTGATCTGACTTAAATACGTGATTTACTTTGGGCTTGACTCTCACTCTAATTAATAATTGTCAAATTAGAATTTAAGTATTATAAGTTACTCTTAATAAAAGTTGTATTAAGAATTATGTCTCATCATTTTGATAATCCCACACCTCTAGCTTACGCGGAACTGGCAAGACATGGTCATCACAGGATGGCTATGTCTCAGCGCGTCTATGTGAAAAACGGTGGCATTGGGGAGCGAATTGAGTAATTTTTAATCGGCAGTTAAGGAGTTAATATTTTTCTTTAGACATGTGCAAACGAGAGATTTGAATCCTTACTTCGGGTGTTTTGAACGGGAGGATTCAGTGTAGGAATTCGAGGTAAGAATAACTCGGATTACGATAAGCAAAATTCACATTTACTTATTGGAATGTCGGAATCCATATATCAGAAGTCAACAACCTTTGGCACGTGTGCCACATGGAGAAAATCTCTGTGGCACTACAAAGTTTTAAAAGGAAGTTACATCTTTTTGTCTCTTCTCTCTACGCCTCAATCATAAAGACTATTTCTTACTTTTAATTTTTTAACGTAACGCAATTCCGCCAGTGGCGTAACGTACACCACCGCAATCCCAGCATCGCGGGGTAGGGAGAGTCCAAGATTCTAGGGGCCCAAACCCCATGTTACGGTATGGTTTTGGAATTCTTTGTAAGATCTGGCTTAGGGTCCAAAATCTGACTTTGCAGGGGAGCCGAAAGTTCTTCGTTACGCCACTGGATTCTGCAGAATCTGCTTGTGAGGAATTTATGTAATTCATGTGGAAAAAAATCATCCTCTGTTTGAATGTGACTCATATTTAATGTTAATTATTGAAATAAAAACGATTATGTAATACTTGTAAAATGAAACATCACTCACTGCTGCGTCGTGAAAAAAAATCTTCAGAGTTATTAAAAGCAAATTTACAGAATTATGAAAATATCTCGAAGATATCTATCGATAAATCGATGAATATTTTAAATTTGTGTACGTCATTGCTGGAGTGATTTAATTGTTTAAAGAATACTGCATGTGCTCTGCTTTGCCGCTTTTAGTTCTACATATCTATACGAATAGATCTTGTTTCTCGTATGAAATATATTGTGAGATCCCAAAGAAGTTGTTTAACATTAAGAATCACGTGTCAAATCAAAAGTAACAAATAATATCCCTGATATTGTAACATTAAGCAGAACTCTGCAGGAACAAGAGTCATATCAAAATTTTAATTCTTTATAAAACTGTGTTATATGATTCCTTACTTTTTTCACTGTTTATTTCTTACTTTTGTAAATATTCTTTAAGGTATTCGACTACGTTCGGAACCGTGATTTTGCAAAAGCGTATAAATGGATAGTATTTATGATATTTAGTGTTACTTAGATTAGAAAATGTATATAAAATTGTTTTAAGAATAGTATTACAATAACAAATTATTTAAGTACAATATTTTGACAAAAAATGAACATAGAATAACCTATTTTCAAAACAATCTCCTTTTGTGAAAGATGCTTCTATTATAATAATATTTTGCCTGTATATAGCTCAGAACTCTGTACAGAGGCTTAACTAGAATTTTTGAAATATATCCCTTAGAAGTGGGTTTATCCATGTTTTACGACAACAGAGGGGAGAAATTTTAAGAAAAGAACGCCGATATATATTTCAAATGGTTATAACTTTGAAAATAATGTGAATTTTTCAAAAATCGTATTTGAGCTACTGTACAGAGGTTTGAGCTGTATACAGGCAAAAAATTATTATAATAGAAGTATTTTTCACAAAAGGAGAACATTTTGAAAAAAGGTTATTCTAAGTTAGTTTTTAGACGAAATATTGTATTTAAATATTTTTTTTTATGAAAATGTCCTTAAAACAATTTTATACATGTATTCTAATCTAAGAGACACTAAATATCATGAAAATTATGCATTTATATGCCTTTTTAAAACCACGGTTCCGAACGTAGTCGGATACCTTAAAGATATATATACTATAAGAGCAACTTTAATATTTTTTTTACGTTGAAGGAATAGTTATATTTTATGTTAATAAATATTTTTAAATGATGCAAAAGCAATATGTAATAAAACGGTAAATATATGTGTATTTGTGGCATTTATATATTTCCTAACTCTGCATGCTTTGGAATCCAGCTGTTTCAAATATTTCCTGCAGCATGGCACTCTGAAACATATTGGTATGTTGATTTGGCACACTACAGCTATAAGGTTGCCCACCCCTTGCATATATGATCCTCCTGAAGCGAGGTTTTCCTCCAGGGCATGAGAAATAGATCTCCAGATCATGCTTCAGATCACTTACCCCATTCGAATTAATCTCTTCCAGCTCCTTTCCAAACATATAAAATGACGCCGAAAGGGTGATTGGTGTACATATTTTACAAGATAATATACGTAGTAGGATTCAAAAGTTCGAGGACTGAGTCTGTAACTTAAAAAGTACTACCAGTAAAGTTGCTGAAAAATACATCCTCCTTCGACCCTTGAGCAAATGCACACTTTTGCCATCCCTTGTAAAGGTTATCGACACATTCCTTGAATCCATTTTTAGCCATGTCCTTTAGTTCAGCATGCGATGCCATTTTAACATTATTCGCAAATTGAAATTGACCACCCTGCAAGTGACGTGCCAGCTCAAGAAACAATCTGAAGTTTCAGGGAGTGAAATCAGGGAAGTAAAAAGGATGTGGTAGAACAATTGTTTTCATTTTCACCTCGTCGTTGTTGGAAGCATATTCTTACCAACCGCCACCGAAAACTTTTCAATGTTTTCAGTGGTGCGGGAAGTTTGTGGACATCCAGAGCATTCGACGTCTTTGACACTTTCCCTGCCTCCTCGGAAACGTCAATGGTGCTCAAAATCTTGCATCCGCAATGAAGTATCAAACATACTTCATTTTTTTTAAGTCTTCGTAGCACTCTTTTCGAAGCCAACACAAAATTTTATATTATTTTCTACTCAAGAAACCAATTTTTTTCAATCGCCGGCTACTAAATTCATCTACCTACAAAATATGATGCCGTGACATGCCACCAACCATGTGATTTGCGACAAACTTTTTTAGAAAAGGGGAAGAAGGCAGTGATACAGAGAGAAATTTTGCAAAAGTTTCTTACGTTACATGCTCAGTCCGGGAACTTAAGAATCCTACCTCGTATGTATGAAAAAATGTGTTATATTCAGATAGAGTTACCAGAAATAAAACTATTGTAGTTGGCGTTTACTCTACAGTATTTGACTGGAAACTATTTCACCTACTGTAGCAGTCCTATAACGTTTTCGCCCTCGTGGCTACATATCTGAAATTTCCAGGAACATTTTTGTTTTTCATTTCGACTTATATACGGGTTTGGAATTTTTAGTACATTCTTGAAGGAAAACGCTCTTGTGGCTTGTACACGGATCGCTTATGTTCTGAAATATATAGTAGAGATAATATTCGCTGAAATATTTTTAGAATAGTCAAGCCATTATTTAAATTGTGTGTTATGTATTATTTTACAGGATATAATGGCATAAATACCCTTTGTCTTTTCGTATGAAATGTTTCTGTTACACTTTTTCTCTACATATGCTTTACATTTCGTAAGTAACATGTATATGAGAGAGAATGTCTTCTTCCACATAATAATGTACACTGACTTAAATTTATGTAAATATTTTTTTTATTGTGTCGATATATGGAAAAATTATACTTTGTATAAATTCTGTCTCATTTTTTTCATTTTAAAATATACGAATATCGAATTGTTTGAACCAACTGTACGTGATAGGCAAAGAAAAAAATGTCAATAATTAGAAAACAATGTTTTATAAGAAACAAGTAAATTTTCAAATTTAGAAATCAATTATATCTACAATACATGTTAGATGTTGGGAAATTTTTATGAAATAGAGCAAAAGAGCAAATTCATAATTTTCTAAATCTTTGTTTCGATTGCGAGGTGATTATGAAATAGGTTACAGAAGCTTAAAATACCATTACATCTGTCAAAAGAAACTGGAAGTGTCGAAACCGAAACTCAATTTCTTAATATGCTTTTAAAAACTACCTTTCACATTTTCATTCCATTCCAAATTTAAAATCAGTTTCTAATACTTTTTTTTTGTGCTTTTTTCATTGATTGGGAACAATTTCAATATTTTCACTTTTGCAATTGGAATATTTCTGTATTGTCTCCAATACACCAATAGGGATTCACAGCACTGCTTATGATGCCGAAATTGCAGGTATACGCATTGCTCATCTCAACTTCTTTGCCACAGATCGTGTTTCAAAAGTAGTTGTTTAATGTGATTCAAAGGGGGCCCTTCAAGCAGTATCTTCCATCGAGATACCTTTATCAGTGGATATTCTAAACTGTCAACTGTTACCTTTCCGGACGAAGGACACAAACGCGTGCGTACCGCCAGGGCCGGAGGTTTCCGGGCCGAGTGTCATTCACAGGCCGGAGGAATTTCTGTAGTTAAGCCTAAATCCATAAAAATACCGAAATATAAACGCGTTGTTCAGTATTTTCTTTTATATAGTACACGAACGGCATATGCTTTATATATTTCGAATTAATATACTTCATTTACTTCAGCCACTTTCTGTTTAAGTACAAGTTTTTAAACATTTTACTGTCAGCACTCGCAAATGTAGACCTTGTAAATAAGTAAGATAAAAAAAGACAAATTTTGTCTACCAGATCTAATTATCCATTAAAAACTAGACTGCAAACCTAAATCAAATTCTTTAGCGAAAATAAATCTCTCATCTTCACTATAAGCAAAAACCACATATTCATTTCAAGAGCAGTCGTAAAGTACTCAATTTGAAAGAATTCCCTTCCCCTTATGTTTATTAAACAAAAACTACGTATATGTGAGTAATATTTTTCTCATTTCGACTAGAAGGCCAGATTTCCATGTAGCTCAAATCTTATGGACATAGTATGCCATTTATTGCCAAAAAAAATGAACTTAAAAACGTTCCAAATGCCTGGCCCAAATGTGAGTCGTTCGGCATACGAAGAAGAAACACGCTGTCCCATTTTTGAGTCATTCGGCCTCTGGCGGTGTTTTGCGCTGGCTCACATTTGGGACGTTCGTCCTGAAGGGGTAATTGGCGATTTACTTCAATACCATGTAGACATTACCATTCGATGGATTCCATCACATTGTGGCATTGATGGGAATGAAATGCAGATTGCCTTGGCGAAGAAGGAAACTAAAATATTTCATACCCTAATGCAGTAAGGAACTGTATTAGGGTAAGAAAGCTAAATGCTTTCATACCCTAATACAGTTCCTTTTTATATTGCGAAAATACTCATAAAGAAGTACTACAGAGACCAGAAACATAATCAAAAAGTTCGGCTTAGCAAACTGCATCATCTTTCAAAATGGCCACTAGATAGAGCTGTGGCTGATTTTTGAATCGCCACTGGCCACGACTGTATCTAAACATGATAGGCATTGCCCAGATTCCCCTTTGTAAATTGTGCGACTCCAATGACGAAATGTACGTCATTCATTTGGCACGCTGCCGTGCACTCAGCTCAGAATCCATGTGGAGCAGATATTTGGAGGATAGACACAAATTTTGTGATTTACTGTGGACTTTTCTTTTTTTTCTATTTGTTGTTTCTTGTTTTTTGTCAATATTCTCTGTTTCTCATTTTGTTTGTTGTTGTTTTGTAATCCACAATTGGAAAATAATATTTCTGGATTTAGCCAAATTGTCCATGCATGTGGCGCAATCATTTGGAATTTATTTTAAGTATGGAAACGATTGGTGTGTACATATTTGTGAATCTTCTTGTATTACAAAGTCCTTGATATATGTGATGAATTTTGTGTGGTAACGGTTATTTCCGAGGATATCTTTCTGTTAAGGATGCGTATGGTGTTCAAAGAGTCATCTAATATGAATGACAAGAAACAACCAGAAAAAAAGTCTTTAGCTGACTCCAACAACTTATAGGAGTCGGCTAACGAGTTTTATCTGAATTTTTTAGAAAAATCTCAGCGAGAATGAAAATCTTACTGAAGTTTAAAAAAAAAATTCAGAACTATAAAAAATATACTGTATAGAAGTGCAACTCGTCACACTGTAGCAATTCAAAGTGCCGTAATGGCGACATTTTCACACTGTTGTTGTCTTGTTTAAAACAATATGTGCCCGGCTAAAACTGATTGTTGGGATACATATCAAGGAGCAAAAGTCAATGGTAAACAGTTCAGTGAAAAGAGTTTCAGCTATTCTGTAAAACAAATAAACGTTATAATACTTGTTTACTTATATACTGCGATAAGAAGTTATTTCATCAATGCCTTTAAGGGTAGAACGTAAAATACAAACGAGTCGTTTAACGGCTGTTTACAGGAAATTATTTTGAAAAAAACCTTTTATACACCTAAAAGAATTTTCTTTAGGTGACAAATTGCAGTCATTATTTTTAATAGATTTCGATTTTTGTAAGGTGTTTTAAAAGGTTACGATGCCCTGTTTGAGCACAAGTTCTTTTGACATCATTCGAGTCAATTACCTGTAACGACATTCTTTACCTAACACAAAATCAGCCAGAAAAAATAGGGCACAAAGAAAAAGGAAGTTTAAAATAGTAACAAAGTGTGCAGGTGTTAAATATAAAAGTTTTAATTACATCCTGTTTATAATTTGCTTAGAAAGTTGCATTTATGAACTTCAGATCTATTTTCCTCTCAACTGTTTTTCCTTATATATATATATATATATAAATTTTAGGATAACTTAAATGTATTATTTTAAGAACTAATAAAGATACCTTTATGAAATTTTACACACGTGTCATTAAAAGTATTTTCTAGCAAATGAACTAAAAACTTTGAAATTAAATACATTTTACTGGTGCTATAGCTGGATTTCCCTCTAAAAGTATTGAAAAGTCTGAAATTCCTAGTTTGTAGCTTCGTCTGTCTATAAGTGTTGTTACAAATTTAGTAATTTTGAATTTGCAGTTCATTGACGAGAAACATATTTAAGAAATCTGATTCAGCAAATTTTTGGAAAATATAAAATATTCTTCAAGTTTGGAAAAAATAAAATATTCCAAATTTTATGAAAGCTTTTTTAAAATTAAAATTTTTTAGTAAATTTATATATATGTAAAGATTTTAATTCACTTAAGACATTTTACTAGAAAAATCTTTTAACATAATGTAGTTGTTGAGAGGATGAAAATTCTTTGTATTTTAGCTGCATATTTTATATTTTACACAAATAAAGAGACACCATAAACACAGCTAAAGAAATACACGCGGACAATCATAAGCAACCTCTAGGACATAACACAAACGCATTCTTCACATGAATCAAATAATTCCTGCTAGTAGCTTCTGTAATTGGTCAGAATATCTGTATGATGCAGTACAGCATGTCATCTTGTTTTAAAATATATGAACGTGGCAGTTTTCTTTATAAGACAAAGTTGTATTTAAATGTATATTTTCTGTTGTGTGGAAAAAATACTGCATTATTTATCACGCAAAATCTTGGACAGCTCAAAAAATCTTAATGAAATAAATAAATCTCCGGAAAGAAAGTTTAAATTTTTAATTATTACACACGCACAAACACACGCAAACGCACGCACACGAAAGTATGGCGAGAATATATGGAGAGGACCAGGTACCCTCCAATGTCTGAGAAATCGACCATTATAATAACGAAGTCTTGATGGTCTGGGAAGGCATCACGTTCAATTTCCGAAAACACCTTAATGTTCTTCACTGGGACTGCTGTGAGGCATAGGAATGTGGTCTTGGAGCTCTATTTTCGTCTTTTTACGGGTGCAGTTGCCCGAGATTTTATTTTATTGGATGACAAAGAGATGTACATAGATATCTGATTGATGAATTTCTGGAAAGTGAGAATATCCTCCTAATGTATTGGCTTGCTAGATCTCCAGAGCTTATCCGTATAGAGCATGCCTGGGATGCTGTGGGGAGGGCATGTTAACTCGCAACTCCCCTCCGAGAATCATCGAAGACCTGATAACACAGTTGTTAGACAAGAGTGAATAATTGCCACAGGAACTCATAAATTCCCTTACTTCGAGTTTAAAATTACGGTGTGAGACTTTTTTTTATCTGAAAGAGAGTGCCACATACCCTTTAATAACCAATTTTTTTTGTTCTATTCTGCAACTGCTGTTTCATATCTTTTGACTTAGATGAGTGTTATGCATGTGTATTAATGTGTGTTAGATGTGTATTTTAACTGCTGAATAGTGTTTTTTTAAATTTTTTTTTGCATTATATTAGCCCTATATACATACCAAATTCCATTAAAATCTGTCCAGCAGTTCTAGAGATAATAAACAAAATATATAAAAATATTAAACACCAGTGCGGTAATAATATCGATAAAACAGTAAAATTACATACAAATGTATACGAAAATAAAAAAATAAAAATAAAACGTTCTTTGATACGGCGGATATTAAAAAGTACGTTATCGTAGCACGATCACCGAGGCGGCACAAGCCACTAAAAAGGAAACAAGACGGGATGTTTCTTTACCTGACAATCTATTCTTAAAGCGACGTCTGTTCCTGTTTGGATAGCAAAGAAGACGGTAAGGTTATTTTCTTCAGATGGAATTTTTTTACAACTGGATAAGGGATAAGAGTGTTGGCATTGGCTCGTACAGATTCTTTTAAACTATGCGTTGTTTAGTTTGCGATTAATAACATTCTATGGTAGTTTTGCTTAAAGTTTTCTCAAGTAAATAATTCATTGAGTTTTAACCGTTCGTAATTTCTACCAAGGTTAGAGTTTTTCGCTTCCTTCAAGGCGTTTTTTTTTAATTTGAAAAAACGTGTATTAGAGGAAGCTTTTTTCCCCCTTTTTTATTTTAAAAAATATGAGTTTAGTATAGTTGTTGTTATGTAACCCCAAATATAATTAAAATAATAAATCATAAATAATAAATAATAATATATAATAAATAATGAGTTAATCAAAATAGTTAGTATTAAAGAATAGAGCTTTGTTTAAGGATGCATGTATATATATATATATTTACATAACATACAGACTGTTGTTGTCACTTGACATCTCACTCGCTTTTAGTTTTCAAAAGCCTGAAGCTAACGTGATTTCACAATTAAAAATAAAGTACTAATTCTTGTTAAATGGTGTATTCGAATCTCTATCATTCAGTCTAGTGCTGTCATCTATTAGTAAGAGAAACAACTACTTTAGAACGCGATACACGCGTTTGTAACGCTAAGGGAGAGATTGAGGCAAACACGCTGAGCAAGTTCATAACGGCTTGGGGGTAGTAATTATTGTACCCTAATTTCATTACAGATCGATGGTTAAAAATAAAAGTTAAATAAAATTTAATAGAATTTTGGAAATCAGTCGACTGTTGACTCATCATCTTCGGTATTTAAGTTTGAAGTAACACGAGGTGGTGACACCGAAAAATGTAGAAAGCCACCCTTTCACACGATTGCGAAATAAAGCATTATTGAATATGATAAGCAGAAAAGGAAACGGAGAAAATATCATAGAGATAAAATGATTTTCATTTTACTGAAGGGGAGCCGCTAAGCCGCTTTGCATAATCTGTAATAACGAAGTTTTCGCTAACAGCATTTTAAAAACATAACATCTTCGGATTGACCCGGAAACAAAGCATTCGACTCACAAAAATAAATTTGCTGAGTATTTAAAAGAGAATTAACTGATATTAAATGCGATACCTCATTTTTCCTAATAGCTTGAAACGAAGGCAGTAAAATAGCCCTTGATGCATTATTTCGAGTAAGGCATAGAATGGTGAGATTTTGAAAGGCACTTACAATACCATAAAATTCGATTTAACCATGTGCGAAATATATCGCAGAGTGTATATTTGGAGAAAACGTCACACAATAAATACGTGTAGGACATTTATCAAACTATTAATTAATTTTTGATGATTTATTTTTGGAATAGATGGTATAAATTTCTCCGAAACAACTGGATCCGTTATCTTTTTCAAAAGGATTAAGAATAGAGGTCTCTAACTTTATTGCAAAAAGAAAACTCACGTTGAGTTACCTTGTGACAGTTCTCTAAAAGTTATTTTTACACTTTACCCTTTAAGTGGTATCTGGTTCAGAGTAACAAATGAGTATACTGTTTTGTTAAAGAAAAAGTTATTAAAATTTTATAACCCTTTCACATAATACAGAATGTCCGGGCTTAAAGTATCCAAAAGTAATGTCTTATTATTACGGAACTACCCTTCAGAATGTAACAAACTGTTTATTTGTGGATTGGAAGACCCTCCGAGCGTTTTAGGGTCTAATTTCATCGGCTGCACGTAAGCGCAATATTCGGCAATCGTCGACGTTAAACTTTCTACATTGACTTCATTAGTAAAGATGCGTACTTTGGTTAACGGTATTTAAATCAGTCACGCGTGCACAACTATGTGTTCGAACCGAATGGAATGTCGACCCTCCGTCATCAAAATCTACCGACCAATGGGGAAGAACTTTAAAGGAGACGGGTACTTTGGTATCTCAAACTTGTAAGTATTCTTAAGTTTTCGTGATAGAAGACACTGTTGATCGTGTGCGGGATTCATTTTATTGGAGTCCTGATAAGTCTATTAGGCATGCCAGTACGACATTCCATTCTGTTCGAATACGCCGTTGTACACGCGTGACTGGTTTAAATACCGTTAACCAAAGATCGCACTGCATCTTTTATACTGTGGCATCCACATCTTTACTAATGAAGTCAGTGTAAAAAAGTTTATCGCCTACGATTGCCGAATAAGGCGCTCACGTGCGGCCGATTGGACTAGACCCAAAAAATTTAGGAGGTTTTATCCAATTTGTGGATGAACAGTTTATTACATTCTGATGCGTAGTTCCGTAATAATAAGCCATTACTTCTGGATACTTTAAGCCCTGACACCCTGTGTATATATGTGTGGAGTGATTATGAAAATATATTTAATGGCAGATAAATGACGAAAATATTTAAGTTTAGAACAAAATCTGAAATTGAAACTCTGAGACATTGCACTAATTTATAATGTCTTTGTCTCATCAGGCAACTCCAAAATGTACCAATAATTATTTTAAAAAATATATCTAATGCTAAGGTATCCAATTAGGTTCGGAGATAAATTTTTCAAAAATTGATTTTCTGAATAATTTTATAGTTTTAAAGAACATAAATAGGCTTAAAAAGTAATAAATATTAAATAACTAACATGTTTCACTTTTTTTTTTGAAAAAAAAAAATATTTTTAGGAAAATTTAGCAAATAAATTTTTTTTTTTTTTTAAGTTAAGAAAAACGTAATAAATAAAAATAAATTGCACATTATGCAATTTCAACGTCATTGATATACTTCTTGATCCCTCTGAAATGTCACAAACCACAGGATAAAAAATAGTTTAAGAAATAATAATTTTATTGGCATTTAAATTTGATGGTCATAATTTTTCGTCAAAATTACTGCATGTTTTAAGCTAAAAATGGCTGTAAAATGTGATTAAATGTAGCTGTCTTAAAACCTGCGGTTTGTTACACTCTGAATGTGGCCCATAGCATGTATATTATAAATTTCATTGCATTTGATTGGATTATTTAGAAGATATCCCATTTTTCGTGCACAAATTATCACGAAAAGTTCATTCTTCAAAAAACGAATTAAAAAAAAATATTTTTATTAGTTAGATAAAGTAAATGCTATAAAAAGAACTTAAAAAACTCTCTAGTTTTATGTATTAGTCCTTTTTCCTCTATAATTAATTTCTTTTTTCCCTAATGACCCAAACAACACCAAACATCAAACACCTAAAAAGCACTTTTTCAACCTAGTCGGATACCTTAAAGAAGAACCAGTTGGTTTGTCGGATTAGATTTAACATTTATTTTCTTTTACTTTGACAATATGTCATGCTAATAAAGTATTATTAATTTTTATTAAATTAAAGTTTTGCTGATAAAATTCAAAATTTTCATAATGTAAGTATTAAAAAGATTCGTTATTAATGATCTGATCGAATATTTTAATGATAATTTAGTATACTTAAAATTATACTCAGAACAAATTCTTTTCTTCAAACTAATAACTGTTACTTTTAAATTATAAACAAAAGTTTTTTAAAAGACCCGTGAAATAGATATTTCCAGCAAACTATTACTCTTATAAAGAAAATACACTTAAGTCATCAAGCCCTCAACAACAAATAATAACTAAAACTTTTTGTTTCATAATGCAGTTTATCGTAAACAAAGAGCGAAAATTCTACAATTGGCATAATACAACATCATTTTGACGTTCTAATCTTTAAGAAAATTTTTAAGACATCTCAATGAAAGACAAACGATAAGCAATTGAAAATAATTAACAACGCGATGAAGATAAAAAAAATTATCGTTATTAAAATCCAATTATTTTCTCTTTGTCTCCTTTTTGAATATTGTCTTTTTTTTATTTTTTTAAAACCTCTGCAGATGTGGGTATTATTAGGAGCAAATTTAGTAAATTCAAATGACATCTTTACAACGGAAACTAATTTGTAGAACATAGCAATACGCCATTTTTCAATGTCAATCGTTATTTTAATATATTTTGGATTGATTTGCTTCGAATTAATCCAGGCTTAAGGTCCAATTAATCCAGGCTGTGAACATGCTTTCCTGGTGATTTATTTAAGCAAGGCGCTTTTAAAACATTGTCAGCCTACTAATACATTTAATATTTGAACTCACGATATTTGTTCGGCAATTTATCATTCATCCCAAGTGCAACCGAATTATATACATTGTAAATATTCAAAATGTCATTCATAAATATATATTCTAATTCAGTCAATGAGATTTCAATATCGCTATAAATTTAATGTAAACATGCATTGATCATTGTTCAAACCCACCCCCAAACACACACAATTATGTGTTACAATAAACGGTTGTATATTACAATATACATACAACTATTGATAATATGTATACAATTGTATTACATTTCTGATGGGTTTAAGTATAATGACAAATTTTAATAGTATTCGCATTAGTATTTAGTTTTTTTCTATAATTTTACCTATAATATTATTCATTCCTCTTATCACTTTTTAAATGTACTGTTACTTAATTTTCTACACAGTCACAAGATGGCATTACATGTTTAGTAAAATTATATATATTTTTTAATATGATTGTACTGAATTGCTGTGCATCATTGATAGTCCTTTTCATTTCAAAAAATTTCCTATAAATATTTTAGGTTTTTAAGTACATATAGGTTTAATTAGAATTGATTGTGCTATTTACTAATTTTTACTTTTATGTGGTGCTGCTCCTAGTTCGATTTGTATTGGTGGGAAATATTAACATAGCAATGTGTTGAGGTAGTATGCATTCTTTATTTAACAATATTTTCTTCATAATATTTCTAACTTCAATATTAAATAAGTAGTTTTCACTTTAATTTTTCCAGTGATATTTTACTTAATAATAGTATTAGTGTCTTTTATTTTCCAGTAATGACATATTTATATTATTTCCTCTTTTCCTTATAGCACAGTAGTATGGTCAAACTACAGGTAAATATTTTTAAACCTGTATTTCTGGTTCCTATGGCCAAGAGTTTGCTATTTTACTACTATGGTTAATTTTTCTTACATTATGCACTCATGGACAAAAACATTAGCCCACCAAGAAGGAGTAGTCAAAATAAAACGAAATTTTACATATGTAATGACTACTTTGATATAAGTAAATGATTAGAAAATCAGAGAAAAAGGATCATTTATTTCAGAGAAAAAGGCAAAAGAATGGAGGATTTAATACCCTGTTGAACCTCCACTATATAGCATGAATGCGCGATGTGATATGATCGGGCATTGAGGCATACATCTTGAGATATTTCGTTCCATATTTGCTGTAAAGTTGCCTCTAGTTCGTTCAAACTCGTGAGATGCCCAACTCGCCGTCCCAAATGATCCCTGATATGCTCGATTGGAGACAAATCTGGGGATCGGGCTAGCCAAGGAAGGGTAGTAACAGTGATGAGATAGTCTTGTGACACTTTTTCCCTGTAAGTTCGAACATTGTGTTGCTGAAAAAGGGCTCCTGGAAACCGTTGCATGAGTGTCAAAATATGTGGCTACAGGATGTCATGGACATACCGCTGGGCTGTCATAGAGCCACATATCAATACTAGGGGTGACCGTGTATTGTAGGAAATGGCACCCCATACCATTACACCAGCTGTGGGAGCGGTGTTTCGCTGTAAAGCAAAGGCAAGCTTGAGGCGTTCACCACGGTATCTCCACACACAAACACGCTTGTCATCACGGATGAGATTGAATCTGGATTCGTCGCTAAAGATGACCTGGTTCCATTCAGCTGCTGTCCAGTTTCCTCGTGCGCGGCACCACTCCAAAGGGAGGTGTCGATGTGTGGGCGTCAAGGGAAGGACACGTAATGGGCGCCGCGATCCTAAATGTTCTTCAGCCAGGCGCCTTCGTATGGTTCGATAAGACACAGAGGCCCCTTATGAAGGTGCTACATGTGCCTTGAAAGCGGACGATAAAGCAGTTGGCTATAAGCGCGCATTTCTTACGATGTGGCGGTCTTCTCGACGATGGGTCTGTCGAGAGCGTCTTGAGCCTGGTCTTTGTGTAAATGACATCCCTAGGATCCACTGGTCCCAACACCTCCTCACAACACAATCAGAGCGACCTAATTGACGAGCTACTCGCCTAGCTGACCACCCAGCTTCCATCATGCCGATGATTCTCCCCCTCTCAAACTGCTGCAGCTGCTCATATTGTCTTCGAAAACGGCGTAATGGCATGTTTACCTCAGCTCTTGCTTTGTAAAATATTCAGCACACTCAAGCAAGCTTTGGTTACATGTTTTATACTCCACGGAGAACGACGTTAAACGCCCTCTATCGGCTATGCGTAATGCGCAATCTAGCAGAATTTCTAATCATTTGCATATCTCCTCAACATGTACCTTCATGCAAGGTTTCGTTACGATCCCGCAATTATTTCTTGGTGCGCTAATTTTTTTTGTCCATGAGTGTATATATATTATATGAGTAGCGTTAGTGGGACGTAAAATACTCAAAAAAAGTAAGCCAAATCTACTTATAGACATTATTGATTCAATAATGAATATAATTGGAAACTTCTTTAGAAAAAAGTATATTGCAAATTGAAATATTATAATATTATAACTTTTAATGACTTAATATCCCTTCCTTCTAATCTACTGTGTGATTCTGTTTCTTCTTCATTGAAAGTAGTGCAGATGATGAAATTTAAGTGTTGATGTTAAATAATTTTAGAAAAATAAAATGTTTCATTGACCGTTAGATAGCTCAACATGAAGTTTAATAAATTGTGTCAAAATTTCGCAATTAATAGACTGTCTAGATTATTCAGAAAGAAATGTTCTGCGAAATTCATCATTCTCTTTCATTCCACTAGCTGGGGTGTTAAGTCCTGGTGCCACTGAAGACCCCTCGTGTAGAAGAGTCAAAGCACGTTAAATCTGTCAAGGTTCAATCTCCACAAGTTGGCTTGGTGTCGATGTGTGGAAAAAATGATCGGCAGAACTGACGACCTAGTCACTGGACAGAGGTTCAAAAATTACGAGACTCTTGGCCAATATGTTTTTTGTTGCTTCAAATGTTGACGTTTATCAATCAATCAATCAATACATCCTTCATTTACTTCAATACCAAATGCCATGTATTAAATTCTACATTATACAGTCTGAGCTTAAATATTAATGTTGAGATTTTATACAAATTTTAGATTCAAGATTACGAAGGTTATTTCAAGCATACTTGAATAAAAAACATTAGTAATGTAACATTTTGTATCATTTTTCTCCTGGATAATACGCTGAGGTTTTGCTATTTTTTTAACGATAAACGACAATGAAATATGGATTTATTAAAAAAGAATCCCTTTTCATTTTTTTGTCAAGTGGAATTATAATGTACAAAATTATTCAAGTAGTAATTAAGTATATACAAGCTTTATATATTTTGAGGAAATCTCAGAATTTAACTCTATCTCATTTTTCATAATAACCTTACAGAAGATTTTATTCTTTACAGCTAAGTAAAAAAGGCCAAGTCAAAACATTGAAGATGCGTTTTTGTCATTGACAATCAATCCATTATGCTGTTTGTAAATACTTATCTCAACGACTTTGAATTAAAAAAATAATAAATGTTTTGCTTTAAAATGTTTTTCCATTGTGTTATGTTTTCAAGTACCTTTTTACAATATAAAAACTTACAGACATACCACCCCCCCCCCCCTCTTTTTATTTTGAAAAATGATTAAGTTTTAAATTGTATCCCCTTTTTTCAAATAATGCTTACTTTACTTTAGATAGTATAAAAATGTAATCTTTGTTAATAAAATAAATTAAAAAATAAAAGCGATATTTTCAACTTTTTATTGTTTTTTTTTCTTTTCAAAATTAAAGTTCACTGCTGTTTGTAAAAAAAAAATGCAACACCGTGAAGGAATCATCAGAATTAAATGAACTTTGTTGCAGATATCAATTATAGGATGTTACGCAAAAAATGTAAAGTATCAGAGCCACTGCGTATACCTGGCGTCCGCAGCGCACTCTTAACGGATGCTGAAAGCGTATGAATAGAAGGCTGTAGCGGGACGTTGAAAATAGATAATGATTATTTGTTAGTGGTGAACGTTTAGTGAGACCTAATTATGCCTCCCTTACGAAATAAGGATAAATTTTAACAACTTAAAGAGTTTGAACGGGAGAGGATTATCGGCCTTTGAGAAGGAGGATTTTCTTATCGCGCATTAGGAGCTCGTGTGCAGTGGAACAGTTCCACAGTGATGCAAGTGACTCGAAAAACGGCGGATAGTGATGTTAATGCTCTACGATCTACACCTGCTCCGCATGGTGGTGACTGACGGTGCAGCTTCCTCGAGGCAGTTGACAGCACATTGGTCTACTGCTACAGGTGTATCAATGTCGGTTTCGTTAATTCGTCGAAGTCTGCTTCACCGAGGATTGCGTGCAAGGTTGTCTCTATACAGGATCTCTCTCACGGCAAACCATCGACAGCTGCGTCTGCAGCAATAGGCTCATGAGCACAGAGCCTGACAAGCTGATTTGCACCAAGTTGTCTTTTCAGATGAATCACGTTTCAATTTGCGGGACCATGATGACCGCATTCGTATTAGACGATATGCCGGTGAATGCTGCTTACCAGAGTGCATTATCCAACGACATAGTGATCGAATTCCCGGAGTTAGGGTTTGGGGTGCTATTTCGTATCATGGACAATTCAATTTACAACGAATTGAGGGTAATCTCAATAAAAACAGGTATGTCCGTGAAGTGCTACAGCCGGAAGTCGTTCCCTTCCTTCAAGGCATCCCTGGAGCTATCTTTCAGCAGGATAATGCACGTCCACATGGTGTAAAGACTGTTCGAGTCTTTTGTTCAGCCCCGCACATGCAACTTCTTCCTTCGGCTGCTTAGTTGCCGGATATGTCGCCTATTGAGCACGTTTGGGATTTGGTTGAGTGGCGTCTCGCTCCTGATTCGCGTCCTGCAGCTTCAAAAAGAACTTTTACTGCGTATACAAGCAATATGGAGTTCTTTTCCACAAACAGACATTCAAAACCTGTTTAACTCCATGCCACGTCGTATAGCAGCACTTATTGCAGTGCATGATGGCTACACCAAATACTGATTTCAGACACTTAATATTGTTTTTTTTTTCTTTGAAAATTTCGTCATTTATTTGTATTAATACAAGTCGTTCGTGTATTCAATTTCGTTTAATTCTGATGATTTCTTTACGGTGTTGCATTTTTTTTTACAAACAGCAGTTTTTAAAAAATATATAAGATATCTCTAAGAACCGTATCTTTGTGCCCGAATGGCGCTGCGGTATTTCAGTGGGCAGGGTATCGGATCATGGCAGGCATGTCATGAGTTCGAGCCCAGTACCACTAAAGACCTGCCCTGCCCCCTGAAACGTCATCCCTTTGGTGTGGCGTGGTAGTTAGGAGAGAGGGATGCCAGATCAGGTGTCGTCCAAGTCACTTGACCATGGTTCAAAATTACGTGGTCCATAGCCAAAAGCCCTCGTGTAGCTGAACAGTGCTCTTGTGCCCGAATTTAAAATTTCCAGTCATTATTCTTAGTGAAATAACACACTTTTCAGCTAAAATGAACTGGAGATTCATGTTATAAAATATACCTGAAAATAAATATATATAAGAAAGGAATAGGTTATGTTATTAAATCAATCAGAGCAGTGATTATAAATATGAAATACGAAGAAATTTAAAATTTAATTTTAAAAAAATTAACTGAAGCTACAATTAACGTTATTATACTGCTCCATATTCCTAGAGGATAATTACTCTCCTCAGAAATCAAGTTTAAGAAGTAAATGGACTGCAACAAAATTGATTTTTTTAAGATAAGCAATGATAATACATTAATTTAAATCATCCTAAGTTTTAAAAATATTTAAAAATCTTCATATTTTTGAAGTTTAAAAAGATATATTAAAGGATCAAGATCAATCTGCAAATCAAATGACCAAAACAAAGGTTGTTTTCGAAATTCAAGATTGAATTTCTTAAAAATCAAGATTTAATTCCAGGGGAAAAAAAAGATCAATATAGAGCAAGTTGTGTAATAAGAATTAAAAAAAATTAATTCTCTTTTCGTTGTTGGAATACAAAGTTTGAATGAAGATATGAAATTAAAAAAAAAAAAAAGGTTTTGGATATAAAAATATTAAATCTAAACAAAATACTTGCATTTCTTAAAAAATTTTATTCATTCAGAAAATAATCACTAAAAATAATTTTTTTTTTATCAAGCCAGAGTACCTTTCCTTTTTAAGCATTTTAAATTTTGTCGAATTTTTCTTATTTTCTACAAGTGGAATAAAAAAAAAAATTGTGTAAGAATATCGATAACTTTTTTTTTTCATTTGCAGTGCAAACAAAAGCAAAGAAGAGAAAAGTTGTTAAAATAATTTTTTTTTTCAAATCATAATAATTCTGATTATTTCTTTCCGACAACTTAGATCTTCGGGTCATCTTTTGATGAAATTTTTCTTATTCCTAATCAGAAAAGTATTTCTTATAAGTATAACCTTCGAAGACACGAGGGTACTAATAAAAATCTTTATTTTCTTCATTTCCTTTATGAATTTCAGTGCATTATTCTGACATAATGCATAGTAAACTAAACGATTTATGATAATTTATTTGTGGTATTTAACAAAAAAATGCTAGAAAACTCATGAATATTTAACACAGAACTTATTAAAAGTACCAGATGAGCAATTTCAATTTTTTTTTTTTATAAAATAAAAGGCTGCTTCTTAGGTCAATAAAAAAAGTAAAAATGCAAGAAATAGATGAACGTATTTGCAAAAACCAATTTTTGAGCATTTTCGGAAACTAAAATTTAATTAATTAATTAAGAAATGTAAAACTTGTATATTTGAGGTAGAAAGGGAAGTTCACTGATTAGTTCAGGGAGAAAAATGTCACGAAAATAGTTCGCTTTATTTCTAATTAAATTAAAAGTAAAACTCATTCTGGTTTTTCCGGATCAATTTAGAAAGGCCTTTAAGAAATAATAGTTTTTTTTAAGATAACTTTAAGAAGGCTTTTAAGAGAATAATTAAAAAAAAAAATAAAGTTAAAAGATAATACTCTTGCTTTAAAACTTCTGTTATTGGTCTTGCAACATATTGGTCTGTCGGGAAAACACGTGCCAATTTGATAGGAAAACTGTAACGCAGGAGAATTAAATGTTAGTATACTTTTATTTAATTATACAGATGCAGTTCTGTTCAACGAATTTTCTTCATATTTCTTTGGGACAACCTTAAAATGCTTTCCTACCAGAATCACTCATGTGTTTCAACGAGAGAGAAACCATTTTTACTTAATTTATTATTTAGATCAAATAATTGAAGTGTTTCTGTTAAAGAAATTTGGTTGTGATCGAAATAGGTGGATATTAGTAGACGCAAGGTCTAGTGAATATACAACCTTTGACAAGAAAGTTCGAGAATAGTCCTGCAACATTAAAGTAGATGAAATATTAACGAAAGTTACTGTCCTTCGAAATAGTCACCTTCCATTACTATTCACCTCTGAGATCTGCTATACATGTCATGGAAACTTTGCAAGAAATCATCTTTTGGGATGGAGTTAAAAAGCCTGTCACGTTTCGTTGGATGTTAGGAATATCGTCAATATCGATAACATATTTTTGCTCATCCCTAAATTCTGGGGAACATTTTGTCGCAGGGATTCATGGTTAATTTGAAGTTCATCAGATATCATACGCACAGTTAATTGACGATCTTTAGTGATTAATTTTCTCGCTTTCTCAATGTTTCGTCACTGACAGATGTCGCCTGCCTTCAGCTACGGATTAAAAGATGGTACATCATTTAATTTTTCACGAGACCTTTCAGAATCTACAGAAAAAGGGAAATCATAACATTAAATGAAACTCATTCGAGGACCCCCTAGAAAGATGTTGGGGACCCCCAATGGTCCATGGGCCACATTTTGAAAAAAAAACACTGGATTCGAACATCCCGTCCGAGCTCCAACAATTTTTGTCAAGTTATCAAAAACACATAAGGCCACACATTATTCTAAAGAAATAGAGATATATCTAAATTTTATCTCTTTTTTCTACTTGTACATTTGTGTTATGGCCTCCATTTGGTGACCATATCTTTGTCAACGTGAGCTAGAGGTGTGGGATTTTCTGAATAAACAGACATTTTAAATTCTTAATATGACTTAATTAAGAATACAACTTAAATGTCTAACAATTTAGATAAATTTAACTAGCGAGAATCTAGAATGAGCAAACACACAGAAAGATAGTTAAACCGAATCACGTAATTTAGCCCACTTTCCCTACGTTATAATTATTTTCCGCCTACTCTTATTTCTAATAATATTACAAGTCCTAATATCAAATAATCAGTCCTACCTTAATCCATAAATATTTATTTTACTTTAAAGAAATGTAACCGTATTATCAGATTTTGCTAGAAAAACATTCTGCTAATAAATTATAAATGTGTTAAGTAATTAGATAAATAAATATATATATATAAATAACCTGATTTGTTTACAATAATAATATTAAAAAGCTTACCGTACTTTGCTCTCATATTATTAATATTTATATATAGCAAAGATTCATAGTATACAAAATCTGTTATCTTGTACGTGAACAAAATCATTTCGTTCTCTATATTTTAATTTACTGTCTATGACGATTGTATCAATGTTTACAGAGATTAAATGCATTAATAATATATAAATTTAATGTATTCTAACTAATATCTCATCGCAGTGAAACGTTTTTCGTTTAAGCTAATCAACAACTATTTTTATTCTTATTTGAGCTAACACGATATCATAAGATATATTAAATTCTTCCCATATAGAAGTAAATATATTTGTGTTATTACAATCTAACAATGTTTAATTAAGTATTATGCTCATATTATAGATTGAGATATTAACTATTACTGATATTATTGAAAAGAATAGTATTAATCATAATTATTGTATTATTATTATTTACCATATATTGATTATATTTGAGTATAATTATCTACGTATTATTAACACATAGCATGTATTCCATATTATAAGGTAATTCATATACATAACAAATACTTCTATATCATTTTGTGTTCAGCTCTGTATAATATTTTTACTTCATTAGTTATAACTTCTTTTTTATTTATTGATTAATAAATATTTGTTTACACCAGTGCTTCTGAAAGTTTCAATACTCGCGACCCAATATTCAATCATAATTTTCATCGCGCCCTCCTCAATCAATAACAATGTATTAAACTCAATAATACTATACTTTGATGCTAAAGCTACGGTAAGACTTTAACCTATTAAGTGCCACTGGCGTAAATAAACGTCTAGATCAGCCAAAGCGTTAATTTCCCCGCACGTATATATACGTCTTTCCGAAGTATGGTCTTTTCTGTGCACTGATATTCTAAAAATTATTCCGAAGGCTTTGGAATGCAATAAAAGGACCTTGACAATGTTTGCGAAGGATGTACTTATTTCAGACTATTTGCTTTTTTATTCCCTCCTCCACCTCAATACAATCACGTAACTTTTAATCGGCAATTAAGAATTTAATTCTAAACCGTACAAATTATCAATATAAGTGATAATTTTTGTATATAATTTTATATATGAGAATCCCATGGGGTCACTGGTAGTTTTTAAATATGTTCTTAACTTAGTATTGTTAAATTAATTATAAAATGCATTGTGTAGCACTGATACAATTATAAGTGTACTATATCGGTGTAAATGTGTGTTTTATTTTTTATTATGTCAGAACGTATTTTTTTTCCATAAATTAATTTTTTAAATAATCTTTTGTTTTTGACTTTTCAATATGTTCTCGCCTCCCTTGTAGAGTTTTCACCCCCCCCCCAAGGGAGGGCGTGCCCCACAGTTTGAGAAACCCTGGTTTACACATAAGAAGTAAAACTAAAATAATTTCATTTCAGTTTATCCAGCTGTGATGAGCATTTTTATCTATTCTTTAGTGAAACTTCACGAGACTTTAGTGTAAAGACAGCTAAAGCAGTATCTAGTGAAGACGATGATTGACACAAATCAAAATTGGGGGATAAAGCACCAGAAATTCATTTCATTTATTAAAAAAAAATCTGATCAAACCCAAAGCTTTATTATGCGAAGAATTCATGAACTATAATATTTTTCTGTGTGAGGTTTCAAATTTTTAACTTATGTGGCTGTAAATTGTGTGATGAGAGTTTAATGCAAACTTTCAAATTTTAAAACTAAATTAGAATTGACTTTAAAGTTCATTGAAGTAATTTAAGACTTAAAATCAACGTAATAATAAGACTTATGCTAGAATTATTAATTTTTCAATCTTTTTGTAGTTCATTATCTTTTTATATGATTTTAAATTTCTACGGTTTTTGAATTGGCTAAATATTTCTTGTATACACATGTCTATATAAACTTGTTTAGAGAACTTGCATATAGAAAATCTCCAGAGATATTAGTACTTTTAAAATTTAATCCTTCTATCATTGCTTTTGATTTAGATCAGTGGTATTTAAAACTATACGCGTGCCCCAATTACACTACTTTTTTCGGAGACAGAAGTAGGCTCATGATTATATATATACACACCACGAGGCATGCTCCAAAACTGAATTCTTTCACTCTTTTTTTTTAAAAAAAGGTACAAAAAATGAAACAAAAATAGCCCTAAGAAACCACATTCGTTGCTGGTTTAGTGTCAGAGTAAGAGAAATGACAGATCGCAAAATATCGAAGAAGAGAGAGTAGCAACAGACTGGTGTACCCTTAGTTACTCTCGTATATACCACCATAGCTGTCAGACGTGTGCAGACAGTGTGGTCGCAAACAAAAGTATCCAGTACGAATTAACACGTGGGACTAGTGAGCCCGTCATCCATAAATTTCTACAGACCGTGTATGGTGAAAAAGTACATATGGCCTTTATCACTAGTTGTTTTCTTTTGTAAGACTTTATTCACTCTAATTATTTCTCTTCCCTAAAATTCAAGCTTTTGTACGCATTTAGTGCTGTTACTTCACCCGTCACGATATTTTTTTAAACTTCTCTACCTTTTCTTACTTTTTCTTCCAAGTGGTTATTTAAAATTTCCTTTCAACCACCATACATACTTTTTTAATAGAAAGTATTAAAGAGAATGTTATTTTTAATATTCTCTTTAATCCTTTTCATTAAAGAAATTCATCCCTTCTCTCCTCATTCCGTAGAGATGCTGCAGCCGGTTGAAAGACGGTCTTGGTTGTCATTCAAATGTGACGTTAATTTTTCTTCGCACACCCTTGAAAGAGAAACCGAAACTAAACCAACTGGGAGAGGGGTTTCCCACTCAACTCTCCACCAGCATTACTGTGCTGCATTCAATGTGGACTGCTCTCTGTTTTTATGTAATTTCAACAAATTACTCTTTTTTCAACTAATTCCGATGAGTGGATAATAGAGCTTTCTCTAAGGTTCTACGTAAATGTATAGCCGTTACCGTTACCTAATGAATAGTACAAGATGTTGTGAGTTCAGTGAAGGAAAACAGACTATGAAGGATGAAAGTTGAAGTGAATGTCTCTCCCTATCCACGAATAAGAGCAACATTGCAGGCTATGTGACAAATCCTTGTATGGAAAGGTACTGAGTTTTGCCAGAGGATATTTTTTTTAAAAAAATTATTAATAGCTAATACAAATGTCTCAATTTTGGTGGCAAATATGTCGAAAAATAGTGCAAGGTACATATTTTATGATGCTATGGTGCATTTTTTTGGTAATAAAATTTTTATGTGAAACAAAATGCCTTAACGTCATTTCGGAACGTCCTTCATCAGGACAGCCGATTTAGATGAATTTCTTGAGGATGATGTTTTAATTAACAATGGTGCTATTAATCCAACTTTAGATATAGTTGTTGATCCAGAAAGTGTTAAGGGTTCCTACTAGTGAGCATTTCTCTTCAAACATTAAATGAAATAGAAAAAAAAAATCTTTAGCTTTAATGGAAAATTTTTTAGAAAATCATGTCGATATATTTATTATAATTTCTGTGCTGTTTAATTTTAAACCTAAATGGCAGGAGAGAAAGAGAGAGAAAAAAAGTTTAAGAAAACAATCGTTTCACAAATAATACAAATTTTGAATTAGTTTAAAAACCTTTAATTAGTAAATTAGGAACGATTTAAAATAAAGCGAAATTTAAATAAATCTACTTTACGTTAAACGGGATAATGATTATTATGATAACTGTGAGTTTTATAGGAAATAATGTAATACGTAATACTTGAAAAATATATTTATATTATGGCTAAATTTGTGAGGAAATATAATCTGGTCCAAAGTTATTCTTTAAATACTTGAATTCAATTTACAATATCCAATATATGAGAATGCATGCAGCTTCTTTCAATAGCTAAAAGTAAATCGACAGTAATTATATAAAAGTATTGTATTATCAAACATTATATAATGGGAAGTTTAACTCCATTCAATCAATTTTTAATAGGAATAAGTTATTTGAATTGTAAAAGCAACTGATCCAAAGGGCTTATTAATTTCTTTTTTTAAGACATCGATAGAAAAAATAAAAGGATTACAAAAATCTAATTTCCTCAAAAATGATTATGCTTATAAAATGTTTTTAGCTCAATGAATCGTTTCAGCTCACGGCAAGTTCTTAAAATAGAATTATTCAAATTCCAAATATCAACACTATAATCTTTAATCTTTAAGATATTAATCAGAAGTCATTGAATTATTGCGAATGCCGATTTTCCATGTGTTCTCAACTAACATTAATTAAAATAATGGGCATGTGTTTCAGCAATCATTTCTCTCTAAAGCTCATTACTACCGCATTTTGATATATCGCCTCCCTTTTCTGATATTGAAACGATGTCGATCAAAACGCTTTATTCCTTTTCTCTTTCTAATGTTTAAGCTCTGCACGACAGACGTGTTTAATTCAATTCGTTAAAAATTACGAATTTTTAAATGACTGTTTTCTTGCTAATTTTACTAATCATTTAAAGAGAATGTATTTAATGTAAAATTTAAAAATATTTATATATGTAAGTATGCCAGTGCTTCTCAAACTTTCAATATTTTCGACCCAATATTCAATCATAATTTTCAACGTGCCTCCCTTATTGCAATAACAATGTTATGAATTCAGTAATACTACACATTAACTCTAAAGCTACAACACTACTTTATCCTCCTAAGTACTACCAGTGTATATAAATGTCTTGCTCAAACAAAGCGTCAATTTCCTCGAACGTATATATACGTCTTTCCGGAGTATGATCTTTTCTGTGCACAGCATCCGCATCCATAAAATTATTCTTAAGGCTTTAGAATGCAATAAAAGAACCTTGACATTGTTTGCGAAGGATTTACTTATTTCAAGGGATTTGCTTATGTATTCCTTTTTTTACTTCCTCAATACATCACATGCGCGTTTCTACGTGGAAAACGCGTAAATGTTGATCGACAATTAAAAGATTAATTATAAATTATACAAGTTATCAAGAAAAGTGTTTATTTTTGTATATAATTTATATATGACCAGCGCTTAGGGTCGCTGGTAATTATTAAACTTGATCTTTTAATTCAGTATTTTTCAATTAATTATAAAATATTTTGCACAGTATACTGATATATATATATATATATATATATATATATATATGTCTATTATATCAGTGTAAACGTGCATTTTATTTTATACTATGTTAAAATGTATTTTTTGTTTGTTTACTTTCAGTAAATTAATATTTTTTTAA
>BMAV01022075.1:39384-105942 GCA_019973955.1 Trichonephila inaurata madagascariensis | reverse complement strand
AAGAAATGTGTAGAGATTTAAGAATGGAATTAATTCCAAACAAGAGAAAGTGTCACCAGGAACATCAACCAAGGTCACCACCACGCATCAACATCTGCACAGGATCGCTACTTGGCATTAAATGCGTCTAAGAAATATTTGTCACAGATATAAAGTGCTTTTGGAGGCGGACCTACAGTCCCTTAGCCTTAGGAAACGGGCTTGTCAACAGCAAACTACAACAAACTCAGAGGTCTGAATTCTCAAAATCGTACTTCTGCTTACTTCAAAAACTGGTGTAATAATCAGAAACTCAGGAGAAACAGCCCCTTCAGCCAAATGGTCTCTTTTAATCTTACCGTTGGTGTTGTGGAACAACATCACCTTTCACAATGTCTTGACCCAACAGACGATCTTGACGGTGTCTTTTTCCATCTAGAAATGCCATTACACAGATAAACAAACAGATCTTCCTGCCTATCTAAAGTAACTAGCTCTAGAGAGAATTGGAAAGATACCAAATGATGCCCTTCAGGCTTATATGTATGGCAGTAGAGACGATTATTACCAATCTGGCAGCGGAATTTACATGAAATCGCAAAACCGTAACTTAAGAATTCAGTGAGGAAATCCAGACAGTTGTTTAGATTTTCGCAGTGAGCTAATAGCCTTTGATGAGGCCCTTGGTTCTCTTGCATCTCTTCCAAATGGAAAATAGATTTGGATACTGTCTGATAGTAGAAGTGCAATACAGCACTTGCCCAATTGGCAAAGTGTGAGATATAATGTTGGAGTGTCAATACTTAGCAAGTTAAAACGACTTTCCACATAGCATCAGATTCATCTGCAGTGGATTCCTTTCCACGTAGATCTGGAGAAAAAGGAGATTGCGGACACTTTGGCGAAGGCTGGCACTTGCGAGCCCCAAAGCTGTCAGCACCCGTCACCTATTTGGAGATAATCTCAAAAAAGACCAGAATAAGACTACCTGGAATGATACCATTGATATCAGTGTCCTCGTCCTGGAGGCTCTTTGACTCACGATTATAATAGACAGGAACAAACTATTCTAGATCGCTTTCGAAGTGCTTAAATCAATGAAATTTTCCTAAGGATCCAAGATCCTTGAAATGTGTACCAACTGTTCTTCTGAGCCGACCTCGCCTGCTCACATCCTCGAATGCCTAGGGATCACCAAGCAGGATTTAACTGACTATCCTTTGCTGGTGTTGGATTTTTCGAGAGTGTACGAAGTCATAGACCTGGTTAAGAACTGGTAGCCAATGGGGACGTGCTACAACAACAACAAGTGCACAACGACATAGGCGGATAACGGCTCCTCAGCTTGTCCGGGACCTTGATGCAGTGTCTGGAAGAAGAATTTCCAGACACACAGTCTACAGCCTTCTCGCAGAAACTAAACTTTATCCCTGCGCCCAGTCTTCTACGCCCTTTTGACTGCATCCATCAGGAAAGAACGGATATTTTGGAGCTGAAGACTTCAGCCATGGACATCTTAAGAATGGACCATTTTTTTCAATAATGAGTCAAAATGTACCAAACACAGTGATTCTTGTCGAGTCTTCACCCGGAGAGAAAATAGAGTTCGCTTTAATTCCTCCTTACGTAACAAAAATCGACAGATTTGGTGTCAAAGGAATCTTTGTGTGTGATGGCATAATGTTGGGCAATCATAAAACGCTGTACGTTTTCAATGAGTTTACTGTGAATTCACAAAGCTATAGGGATGCGATCTTGGAAGCCTATGCGAGGTTTTCCTGGCTGTTATGGGCCCGAACTACATATTTATGGACGATAATGAGCGACCACACAGAACTCACATTGTTGATGAATTTCATGAAGGAGTCGATATTCGCAGTATTGATTGCTCATCGAGGTCTTCGAATTCCTGTTCCAATAAAAATGTTTGGGATGGTCTGGGAAAAGTTTTTCTCAGCGTAGCTCCCCTACCAGGATCTTTCAGGAATTAAAAGTCCCTCTTTTGGAAAAATGGGCTTTTTTGCCACAAATGCATATTGACATCCTCATAAGCGGTATGACAGCTCATTATGAGGCTTGTACAGCAATTCAGAGAGAGAGAGAGAGAAGTCAGAGTCCATATTAAATAGACATTTCCCGGGGCAAATGCTTCATCTTTGATTCGTGATTTCACACTTTTTGATATGCCTTGTATCTTAATTCACAATTAAAACCTTTTCAATATTGTTATACAGCTATATTCTTTCTTACATTATAATTTGTCTCTGTGCCAAATCTCTTGACAATGTAGGGGAAATTTCATCAGTTTTCACACATTTGATGTTTGTGTCCTTGATTTTGGACATGAGCGTATATATATATATATATATATATATACTAGTGGAAAAAAATATCTCAATACCATGAAGAAATGAGTAAAAAATTTATTCAAAGAATATGTCTCAATCAGTGGTCTGTGGGAATTTCGGACAGTACACAGAATAATTGAGACATTATTCATATTTTTTGAAGATTCAGTTTAAAAATGGACGGGTAACGAAATGAATTATGGAATGCGGTTATATACTCTTTTAAAATTTCACCTACTTTTACATTAATAATTACACTACAAATGCACATTAATAATGGCCATAGTCACCATAATTTTAATGCATGAATGGAAAACTTGCAAGCATTTGATCATAAAGGTGATGTACATCAGCTTCTGGTATGGATTTCCCTGCATTTTGTATTAGGTCAGCTGTATAAGCAACAAAACATGGTGGTCGTAGATGGCACGGGATCTGTTGTCCAATAATGCTCTGATGCTCAAAAGATCTAGAGATCTTTCGAGCATACATAATTAGCAAGCAACATATTGACACACTATAGAGTACATTGGTTAATAGCAGTTAAGCAGAAAAGAGAATTATACCGTTAGAAAATGCCTCTTAGAATAATGATCAAGATCTATAACCAGTCTGATGTACAAAATTGTGTTAATAACGAGATTGCTAATAGCGTCACAAGAAAATTTTGTGTAGATCCTATGTGTCCGCAAGTAAACATCTTTGCTCTAGGCGCTCATCTGGCTACTTTCTAAACATCGAAGCATCATTACTCGGATCAATAAATAGATGTCATCTAAGAACGCAACAGATCGCCACTCAGAGATCCTAAGAGCTATATTCTGACACAACTAAAGTCATAGTTGACAATGATTTGGAGTTAGCAGTATAACGCTACAGATAATCGGACTTGGAGCTGTTGTTCAAACTAATCACTTTGCCTCTGTTAGCTGTATAACTCTGGAGTCAACAAAATCTTAAATACTGCAAATTCTGAACAGTAAAAATATATCGCAAAGTTTGTATGGTTATTGAAGGAAAATGGAAAGATAATGTTGTGTTTGGCAACATTTTCTTACCACCAATGACTGAACTCAACTCTCAATTCACGCATACGCGTGGAACTTCATGCTTTGATTTGATTTTGTAGTTATAGAAAAAATGTCTTCGAATTCCCTGTTTTAAGATTCACACACACACACAAACACACAAACACACACACACACACACATGTAATAATTCCCTCTAACATACTTTAAATTAACTCTCTTTAATGATCTATAAATCTTTCATTCTTAGGTTTAAAATAAAACATTGTAATTTTAATCGTAATCGGTTAAACCTAAATCTAAATCCCGCGCATTTTAGCCAATCAGAACCACTGTTACGTAATAGTCACGAGCTTGTGCACTGTTGGTATATAAACACCAACAGCTGATGTAATCAGGCATTTTCTCTGCTTGCCGCCATAATGTACGATTGAAAATACTTGCTGCTTTTTGTCTTTGTCTTGTGTCCTCCAAAATGCCGCTGTCTACTCAATGTGAAAATAGAATGTAATTATGCTTTAATTTGCTGATGCGGGCTCATAATAAAGGAGGTAAAGATATTCTGAAGACGTTATTACTGAATCAACATTGATACACTTACTCTACACCGGCCAACACTACTTCAATCTATTACATATATATATACGACTCTTGGGAATTCAGTATCTTGTAAGTTTAATAATCTGCTATTTCAAAAAAAAAAAATTGAAAAAATATAGTTTTTTTTTCGTTGGTTAGCGGTTAAATTTCAGGATTTCAATAATATTCCAGAATATTACATAACGAGCGATTTTACACCATTTTCTACCGAATCTACGAATGTATAAACAGTGCCTGAAATAAAATTTTCCCTTGTCATAAAAAAATCTAAATTGAACTTGGAAAGTTTTCTTCTTAACCAGTTTAACTATCGGAAGAAAGTGGGTTTATTTGATTTATATTTTTCGCCTCTTTCACTGCCTCTAAATTCGTAAGTTACGCGAAAGATTTCTTAAGACAAATACTTCATCGACCCAAATGTTACGCTTAGGGGAATCTCTTCTCCCCTGTATCTATTTCGGTACTAGAACATAGAATTCGCATTATTTGTAACTCCTGGAGGGTATCATAAAGGAGAATTTCCGATGTTATTTTGAAAGGTTAAAATTAATTGTTCTTTTCTCTTAATATATCTGTCCTTGAATGGCTCCATTCGTAGTGATCAATCGGCCAGAGACTTAAGAGAATAATAAATTTATGACATTAGCAGCACTAATGATCTCTCTCGCGTGCCTATTAGGCTGTAAACGTTTAATATTGTCTTTAATTTAATGGATGCATTCAATTTAGATTTAAAATTGTCGAGAGAAGTCTTAAATATACAAATAAAGGAACAATCTATATGTCTGAATTTTACAAAACAAAATAATTATATGTTGTGTAGCAGCGGTCGCCAAACTTTTTAACTTCATGGACCAGTAAATTCATAATTTAAATCCCACGGACCACTAATAGGATTTTGTGAATGTTAAATATATTTATAAAAAAACATTGTTATCTAAGAACGCAATCAATACATCTTAAAACTTAACTTAACATGATAAGTGAGTAAATTCCACATATTTCTGAGGACAAGTGAAATTTTCTCGCAGACCACCACTTTGGCGACCTCTGTTGTATAGCATGGATTTGTATTCCTTTATTGTCTGAATTTCAGAGAAAGTTATATTTTATAATTACTTCAAAGCATATTCTTTATTTTCCTTAATCATTCAAACATGTTAGATTCTAGGGAAACTTGTATAAAATGTATCACTTAATACAATTATTCTTGATTTTGAAAACAATTGATACATTTAACTTCAAAATCTTAAGTATAGTTTTTATCTGAAACTAAGACCAGTTAAATTTGATTCATTTTCGGCTATTTATAAACTTTTTAAGGTGAGTTGGAAACCTCTCTCTCTATATATGCTGACAATGTTGAATTGGCTGTTTTCGATGTACCTTTTCGCAAAATCCTTTATATGTACATGCTTGAAATTTTTCATACGGTTAAAGTACACCTTTCTCATTATACTGAAATGAGCTTTTAGCTCATTTGAAACTTTTTAACAATCTATGAAATTTTTATCAAACATTGCGAAATTTGACCCATTTTTCACATAAAAAAATGTAAAAAATAAATTTTTTAGGTTTTTAATAAAAACTCATTTCAGTATGTATTAAACACACACATCATTATAAATATATCATAAAAATTTACGTTCCTGTAAACAGTAGTTTCTCAGAAAAGGTACATCAAACATCAAAATTTACATTTTGTGATAAATTGAGTGTAATACAAAGATAATGTATACAGTGAGACTTCTAATCGGCTAGCAAATACAAAAAATAAAAGGCTTAATAAACAATAAAAGATACATGTTTTGGTTTATATTAGACGTTAAATTTTTAAGCAAACACGAAGTACTTTCAAATCGGAGTGGCTCTGTTTCAACGATTATTTAGAAATAGATTTTAAGGGTTTTTAACTACCCTAGAGGTTAAAGTAGGGTATTTTTAGAAAAATTAAAATATATACAATTTGAAAATGAAAAAATCTCAAATTGTAAAAAAAATAAGATTTTAGCTTTCTAACTGCCCTTAATACTTGCACAGATGCAGGAAGTTTAAATCAAAAACAAATAATTCAAAATACCTTTTTTTTCAATTCCTACTATTAGCTCACACTTTCTATATATTTATTTACCTTGGTGAAATTTTCAATCGTTAATGAAATACATTTTAAAGCCCTGAATTGAGCTGAAATTTTATATACATGATTATTTTGGATGACAATACAATAAATTAATTATAATTAATACAAATTAATTGATTAAAACTAATTATTTAAAGAATTACAAATACTTCCACGTTGATATCACGTTTGGCGACTTAGCGACCATTTTGCCAACTTGTGTCAAAACTTGAAAAGGTTTTTTTCCTCATGTTTTAAGGCATTCAGTTAAACTGAAATTTTATATACACGATTGTTTTGGATGACAATACGATACTTTAATGTTAATTAATAAAAATTAATTACCACTTAATGTTTGATTCTGTCCTATGTATATACATATTTATATTAATTGTAAGTATTTAATAAAAAGTAGGTAAATAAAATTTATCTTTGTTGATCTAAGTAGGAATTGACTTAATTTCTTTTTATATTACTTGTTTTTTAAAAAAAAACTATTACTTATTATTTAATATTTTTAAAGAAACCATATTTTTTAAAAGCAGATTGTGCCTTACATTTGCAATCATAATTTTAAGAAACTGAACGTCATAAAATATGTTTAGGGCACTTTTGTGAAGGAACATGAATCATAAAAACCAACAAAATTCAACCAAAAGGTTACAGTCTGAAGTAAGAGAACGCTAAAATTAATGATGACAATATATCAAAAAGCACATGTTTTCCGCATTTCTTATGCTATAAAGTCAAATAAATCAACGTATGAGCATTTAGGTGAGGCTTCGGGATGATGTATATTTGGTACTTACATGTTATACCACTGACCCTTTTCGCCAACACAAAAGATGTTGCCATTAAAAAAATAAAAGTCGCCAAATGCAGTCCGGTTTATGCTTGATAACAAAGGACTGAATCAACTTCTAAAGCTTTCAACAAGTTGTATTTAACATAATATTTCTGCAAAATTTTTTAATTGTAAATTATTTACAAAATAAAATGAGCCACTGTCTTTGCATAACACGTCACTGCATCGAATTATGAAAATTGTAAAAATAATCAGGTAATACGAAAAAGTAATTAGAAAATATGAAAAAGAAATTAGAAAATATGAAAAAAGAAATTAAGAAATATGAAAAAGAAATTAGAAAATATGAAAAAGAAATTAGAAAATATGAAAAAGAAATTAAGAAATATGAAAAAGAAATTAGAAAATATGAAAAAGAAAATAGATTTGATTGTATAGGGAGAAATACTTCTTTAGTTGATTATCTCTTAAGAAATGGTATAGATGATTTGAAAGATTTATAAAGAACAGTTATCCTTCCTCAAACCTAACTATTAACCCTTTACGGCCACAAAGGTAAAAAACACTTTTCTGTGATAAAGTACTTGATAAATGTAATGTTCTCATCCTTTATAAACATTATTTAGCCAAAAAAAATATCTTATCAAGGGTTTATTTCCTGAGTGGTGGCTAGACGTTATAGCCTCTGCGCATTTAAGACATTTAACTTACTTTTCAGGACAGAAATAATGAATCATATTACAGTAAACTTTTTATGAAAAATTAACATTTATGCTAATAACTATTTCAATAAATATTAAATACAAAGTTTAAGTGTAATTAAATAATAATAGAATAAGTGTACCTATTAGAGAGTACTTAAAATATTCATTGAAAATTGTACATATCCAAATTTTAGATTTTATTTAATTTTAGTATAAAAAGTTAGGAATAAAGTAATATATCTTTGAGGATTTAAATTAGTTATTTCACAAATTTGATGAGCTATGTAGTGTGGAACTTTACAAAGCAAATAGGATCATTTGCTGGAAGGTATAGTGATACGTTGCAGGACCGACACAGACATTGAGAGCGATCTTTTCTGGTATTGCAAAAAGAGCATCTCCTGTACAGATCACCTTCTGGTTTGACTTCCTTAAGTGGAGGAAGAGCAAAAATTTCAAGGTCATTTTTCTGTTCTATGTGGACAGTGGATAGAGCCTCTATCCACATATAAAAGCTTTCCAAGAAACTAAATAAAAACTTTTTTTTAATTGCACGTTTGCTTAATTCATTCAGATGAGAGAAAAGTATACTTAAGACATGTCGAATTTTTTTAAACGATCAGAATGGCAATCAAAATACGATTTGTAGATTTACACCGAGAAAAACTGTTTTTAACTACCCATCAGAGGACATGAAATGTAAAAAAAGTTATCGTGCTGCCATCTGTATTGATTTTCATGCGTTTGAGATTCAATTAACGCATGTGGATAGACTAAATATCCACCACCCGCTTTGGGAAATTTTTTAATGTGTGGCTAGACCTATTAGCCACTTCCAACTAAAGGGTTAAACTCGGAGGGTATGGTATTTGAAGCAGTGTGACTTGAACCCATTCCTACTATCAGAGTGATTGCCGTGACAAATAAAAAAAAAAGGAAACAACCCTCAATACAAATAATCAAGTTAACTATTTTATTAGAATATTGTCCCTAATAAAGGTTTATAAGGAAGATTAACTGATACATAAAAGAGGTTAACCAAAATTCACTTATCTGGAATTCTTGCAGAGACACAAAACTCTAGTTAACGCAAAACGACAGCAATTATACCGTTTGAAAAATTTCTCAAATTTGATGTTCAGTAAGAAATTTTACATAATTTTCCAAAATAGTATACCCTCTCAAAGCCATAAGTGTAAATGCTTAGGAAAGAAGTTAGTAACTAATTAATGCATCTAATTCTCAAACTGAAAGTGTAACTTCCGCCTTGCTGCTCGCTAACTAACAAGTATTAGCTATCTAAACCTACACTCATCTTTCTCTTTATGTACAATGAGTTTATATATAATGAGATAGCAGTTAAACTTCAGGTAAAGCTTTAAAGAATACTACCCCATGTTAGTTTTAAGAGGGAACCTCACGAGAAAGCACGCAACAGACCTTTTACTATTGACTACACATACTATTTGACTTCTTGATAAGATCATGCTTTAATCAGTTGCGTAATCCAAATTATTTTTTTAATAATTGGTTTGTTAGTATTAACGTATGTTTAAAGCTACACGAGATTAATCAGTGATGTATATTTTAGAAAATGGTTCAAAAAACAGACATGTTTAGCAGCCCTTCACTTTCCCAACTTCCTTCCTTGATGTCTGGGATTTTTGAGCTAATCATTACTCCCATTATTCCTCATACGAGTCGGTTTTGACGAACTCATGATTGTTGCACTTGACGGTCATTGTACTCAGGGAATTAGTCGCAAAATTACCGTAGCTCAATTTATTTTTGAGAATAAAATTTGATTCTCTCTGAATTTTGTCTGTTATTTAAATATCTAAATGTAAAATATCCTTGATTATATAACTTAACTATTGTGTCTTAGTGCAAATATTACATCATAATATAGTGAGCTAAATTCCGTAAATAAAGTAATATAGTTTTAGTGTAACAATATTTTTCTAGTTAAAAAGTCTGTAATTTATATCACTTATGAAGTTATATATCACTAATATGAAGAACAATAGAACGATGCACAATAACATCTGTACTATCAATCTAGCATTTCATCCAATGGCTTGCCTTTTGGCAAAAAAAAGCCTTTGCTAACACGGAAAGTCTCCAAGAGTGAGAGCCATTTAATGGAGGCACCATCTAGTGGCGGCCCTCGCTGCCAAATTTCATTCAAGCTCACGTCGGATGATAAATACTGCCATGGTTTAACTTTGCTGAGAGTACCAGAACCAAATTGATACTCAAAGTATCTTTTACATGCTACATAAGCATATATGACATACGTGCCTACGATTTTCGCACCCAGAAAATTATTTATCGACTCCAGCCGGGATCGAACCCACAACCTTGCACTTAAGAAGAGGGCTTTCTACTTCTATAAGCCACAGAGCCGACGACCAATCTCAAATGATATTCTACTTTTCATTCAAAGTTTTATACAATATTTCTATACAGTTCTTAAAAGTTCTTCTATTACAAAAATAAGAAGTTAACTCATTTTAGAAGTTTGTGCTACGTTGAAATTTATTCAGGGTAATGATATAGAAAATCTGTGCTATTATATATTTTTAACTGGTATATTGCTTATTGTAACTAATTCAAGCATCAAACTAATGTTAAATTTTAAAAGTTACAATTTGTAAAATGAAAGAGCTCAAGTAGAATTCCAAATTATTAATCAAATCAGTCAGTGTTTTTTAAACGTACTTTCAAATATATGTCATTCTTAGTTTCTTTAACAAAACTAGAACAGTAAATATTTTTTTCACAAAAAAGTTTAATAATTACAATTTGATTTCATAGAAGTTAAGAAAAAAAAATTAGGCATATCCAATTTCATTATAACAATTTTCATTTACATGAGTAAAAAACGAGTACATTTTCTAAGCGATTTACATAGTGCTTGATTGTATAATCTGAATAAATTGTGAGGAACTTATTACTATATTAAAATTACTAGTCACACACACTGTCAAGTAACTGAATTTATTCAAGTAAATAGCTATTTCAATAATCGCAACCTGACAGGAAATAGTACGTTAACTTTATCCCCAGAGTTTTACAAATAACACTACCAACCCAATTCAAGCCCATTCATATTACTTATAATAGGAAAAGTATTTGGAGTGGAGAAGGTAATAACAGTTAAGGGGGGAATGTCTTAATACCGAACGCCGCGTAAATTTCCAGACATGGGAACCCATTATGTACACACATTCAATGTACGTTTTATCGTCAATTGGATTTATGTAACTAGTCATATGATAACGTTAATATTCTGTGTAATTATTAAAGGAAATAGTAAACGAATACATAATAACATTTAAAAGAATATTTGCATTGGTATAAGGAAAGGCTTCCACACAAGTTCTGATTCAACAACAAAAACTCTCTGTCTGATAATATTGTTTAAATATTCTGTATATCTTTCGTATTGCCCTATTTCTTACTAAATTATCCTTATATATTTCGTGTCTCCCTGATAATATTATTCAAATATTTTCTACATCTTTCGCATTATTCACTTATAAGCACCAGGAAAATAAAGGATTAAAAGACATTATTTCCTCACCCCCCCCATAAATTGCAGCACAGCTTAATGAGATTTTGTCGAAGGGACTTCCTATCCTAAGACACATAGCCAACTGATTACAATTCGTACTGAATTGAGACCACGTTTCTCCAATTTTCAAAATACCAGTATTTTGAGGTCCCTTTAGATTGATGTGCATCAGCTTTATTCACTTAATCGCTTTGCTTTGGACCGTTTAAATGCTGGAGGATTGCATTAACGTTGTGAATAATCCCAAAAGGCCATATTACTTAAGTAATATCTACAATTTGGCAGTATCATTCTAGTTAAGCAATAAAGTGTATTGATGAGAAGACTATAAATGTTCACACATACTATCGTCAGATTCCCCATGTCAGTATATCAGTGCTTTCCAAACTATTGACACATTTTCACCCCTTCTATAATTTTCGTAACGCTGAGTGCCCCTAAAAAAATGGCTGCATTTTAATAACAATTCAAAATACATTTTTTTGTGACATGCACGCAATAAAAAGAAAAGAAAAATAAAATTTTTCATAATTAAATACAGAATTTATATTATAAAAAAAAACATTATTTTAAACATTTTTATTATTTTTATTAATGCGAAGAATGAATGTGTTTCTGCTGAGATGACAGATCGAAATATTTTGGTTCCCTGGTTGATAATTTATATCTGAGATGCGGCTCCACATCCAAAAGTCTGTTCCTTTTTTCGACTTAATGTCTACAAATGTCTAATGTCTGTGTTTTTTCGGCTAATGACTTCACATAATTATGAAGTTGGAAAAGGCAAGATGTATTTCAGAACTTTTTTAGTTAACACCGGATACACATACAGCATTTGTAATCAGAATGATGTTAAAGTACACACCTTATGTTTATTTGTTCAAGAATCCTTTTGAAACCAATTTAAAAATTTTATAAAGACAAAAGATATTTGAAAAGATAAAAATCAGGGGGATTTTTAAAGCACATAACAAACATTTTCTATAAGAAAAATAGCACGAAATATAAAAACATACAGGTGCCTGGAGAAGCCACTAATCATTAGCGAAGTAAGTTGTCTGTGCAACGAAGTGTGGTATATTCCCTCCTTGTCACACGAGGTCATCTCACGCTTCACTAGACAATCTTAGCGTCACTCATGAGAACGTAGAATTAGGCCAGAAAAGCACGATACAAAGCGCATTTCCTCACCAAACATCGGTGCAACGTGTACCCCCACCAAACTCTTCCCGTACCCCTGGGTTTACACATACCACGCTTTGAGAATCATTGTAGTACATCAGCTTCAAAAGCTAGAAATGTAGCAGTCTGAAAAAGGCAAGAACAATCAACATACAATTAAGTATAAATTCTCGAAATTTGTAGTATGTATGACCTGTGTATACATTTTATTGTATAAATGAAGTTAATTATATATATATATATATATATATATATATATATATATATATGTGTGTGTGTGTGTGTGTGTGTGTCGCAGGAAAATGATGAAATTAAGAATCTCCTCAAATCCTTGAGGGAGATGATCTCTTGACGGTAGGTGTTAAAACAACGTCTTTTCAAGGTCATTTCCCTGATAAAAGTAACGGATTTGAACAAATCCTTGACATGCTTATATAAGTGAATGAAATGATTAAATAATATTGTCAATAATTTAAAAGTGTTTATTTAACAAATATGGTGCATTATTAAACGTAGAAGTAAGTTATACAACGATAGACAATGAAATTACAAATTATTTATTCGAAACTAATTAACAAATATTTAGAAAATTAGGCTGATATTTTTTGACGTATAAAATCTTTCCTCTCGGTTGCTTACACACTAAAATATCTATCCCTATGTTAACCTTATGGTGTTATTTTTTTAAAGATATGGGGTTGATATTTAAGGGATTGATAGTACTATCTGTATGGTTAGGAAGTACAAGGACTCGACCCGCAGGTGTCTCCCCCCCCCACCTTTACAGCATTTTGTCAATACAAATCCTAACTATATATAGTTCATTCCACGGAAACAGTTCAGGGATTTGATAAAATCACTTACTTTCATTAGGGAAATGACCTTGTGAAGAGACGTTATTTTAACATCTACCGTCAAGTGATCATTTCCCTTAGGGATTTGATGAAATTCCTAATTTCGCTATTTCCCTGCGACATATATATATATATATATATATATATATATATATATATATATGTTATAATGCTACTTAGTTGAATATCTTTTACGTTTTGTAATGACTTCAAACAGCTCTGTGGGTTAAGCTATTTATAAAAGTAGGAAAATCATCAAAAAATATTCTAGTACAATTTCACTGCAAAATGGGCCAGCAGATGTAGAATCTCTTTCGCGGCAATGTGTTTATATCCCTCGCATAAACATATTAATTAAAGTGATCCTTTCGGGAAATGTTCAATACATTTGATATGCCGAAGAGTCCACAGTTCACAGTTCGCTCTCGGTAATTCCACAACATGTTTGGGTGAGCTCACTGGTTCTATCTCCACTATGCGGTTGCTGATGCGAAACTCCCAAGTTCGAAATCCACCTTCGTTCTCGTTAATTGGTGGATTCCCAGGTATCGCTGACTCTAAAGTATATCGCTAGCGAGAGGCCTCTTGGGTTCTTTCTAGTAAAAGTCTTCTTGCTCTCCAATTTTAAACCTCTCGTTTCCCATGGTCACTCACCGCTTATCCCTTTAATCTCTTGTCTGTCGGCCGCTTATAGTGGGGGTCTGTCTGGGCATAGTGAGAGTCCTATCCTCTCAGACGCGCTGTCGTCACAGGTCCGTGAGAAACCGAAAGCATTTTGTACCGGCGTCTCTCTTAACCTCTCAGACTGCCGTGGGAAAAACGGTCAGAATTTTTGACCACCCATTTATGAAGCTTTTTTTCGCAGCAATTAGGGAAACGAACGAAATTTTCCCACGTTTGTAGGCGTCCTTTCTTAGCAATTAGGGGGAAGAGACTGGGTACATCACAGTTTATTATTTTAAGTGTAAAATGTAGCCCAGATACATTCATCCTTACCAACTTTACGAAAGAAAACTTACCATAGGAAAGAGAAAAAAAGATAAATAAAAATCGTTATTTCCAAAATTTAAACATAGACAATCGAACCATTGCGTTTAATTTGAAAGTTTAAACGGTCCCATTTCTTAAGAACAATTATCGGAATAGCATTGTGTAAGAAATCTGATTGTGTTAATTCAATTATTCTCGGTTTGAAAAAATTGAATCCCAATATAAGAATCTTTCAATGATAGCTAAGCCGGTTGCTATTCATCAGGCACCGTAATGAATCTGTGGCCGTTTTCACTCCAGGTGATTTTGTTCTAATCAATCCATTTCCTGTCACTTCAACTCTAGTGTGAACAAATAATATATAAAAAAAAAAATTAAAGTCAATTCCTACGCAGGACAATAAAGAAAAGTTTATATTAGTTACTTTTTATTAAATAATTACAATTAATATAAATACGTATATACATATGACAGAATCACAATATTGAGTGACGCTATAGAAAGCTATTTTCAATTTTCCTTTCTATATATGTGCTGTTGGACTATTATTTTTGTTTGTTACTATTAATTAATTCATTAAATTTAATTATTCCAATAAAAAAGCACCACAGAAAAAAAATCGCATTCTCAGAAATCAGGCCATCCCAGGTGGGATTTGAACCCACGACCTTTGGATTAGAAGTCCAACGTGCTACCCAATGCGCTACAGGGACACAGCATGAGTGGTTTTTCTTTTTATATATGGTGTTAGACTATTATTATTGTTTTTTACTATTTATTCATAATTAAGTATAATTAATGACTTAAATTCGAAAAAACTGTATTAACATCAAGTGTCCTCCACTACAAGTTTTAAAAATGTATTTGAACTTGAATGGATGGACCCTCTCACACGCGGACACAAAGTTGACTGAAAGGGTGTGCCGGACTCAACGGTACAATTTTTGAATCTGTAGATACAATAAAAAGCTTTCTTCATTTTTTCAATACACAGGTAGAGCGTGTGAAATGGATAGAAAAACTTTTTTTGGGGAGATATTATTGGGGAATGTCATTGGATCACGGGCTTGCGCGCGTTTAAAGGGACTTAGGTGATTTTTATTTAAAGCTAACTGCAGTTTGATCTTTCTGTTAGGTACGGTACAATTGCATAAAACAGTGTTTTCGAACCATTTTACTGTTCAATGTTGGATAGTTTTACCGTCACTCACTGAGGGTGAGACGTTGACTGTTTATAATTTAAATTGTTTTGAATTAATCATTTTAATTTAATTATATTTAAATATGCCTTTAGAATCAAGTACAGTTAAACTCCAAAAATGTAAATAACGGGATTTAACATGGAATATAAGGTGATTTCCATTTTAATTCGTACAAACTCGAGAGAAATTCCCCACAGTAAATAAAATAGTAATAATTTAATTTTCCTTGTGCAGCCCTGTGCTATTTGATCCATGGACCGGTACCGGTACCGGTCAGCATCCCGGGGGTTGAGGATCACTGGTATGAAAGGGTCCTAGGAGTCAAAATTGCATCTACAGAGAGATTGTGGAGGGCTAACATGTCAACTTCCGTAACATAAACTTATACACATTATATTAATGATTAGTTTTTAAAAAAGATCACACACAAACACACATGTTTCAAAACCAATCTTCTTGGCCAAACAGTGTTGTAGTATTATTTACGCCACACACATTAAAGAGATAACCATAATCGGTCCTTATTGTCTTATTTGCTTTGATAGAGGGGGTCCTTTCATGAGTTCTAAGTATGATATGCTTCGAATGACGGAATGGTGTCCAATTTCAGGACATCCTTGAGAATGATGCTTTTTTGTGGTGAACGGTTCTAGTTGTATAAAATCATCTTAATTCTAAGCAGAAATAAGGCTGCCACATAACTTAGTGGTTATGATCGTGACCTCGTGACCTGTGTGTCATCAATTCGAGCCCTAGTGCAATTAAATTCTCGCCGTATAGAGGCTGATGAACGTTAAATCCGTCGAGACTCAAAGTACTCCCTTAGGTGTAAGGTGGTAGATTGGTGAGGGGTGGGCCAGCTCAGGTTTCGTCGACGTCACTTGACTACGGTTCAGAATTATCAGATCCGATGATTTTGTAGAATGTTCTGACATAACTGTGCTACTTTAGAGTCAATTTATTATTTTGGTGAGGGATCTATATTTATTCCATTACCATTGTTTATTTATTATGGTTAGTTTAATACAATAGTCTGTCGATTATTCGACCCAAGTTGTATCGACTTTAGTTAGTGTCGACCCAAACACTAAAGCAATTTGCGGCTCGTTTCAAATCGAATAAATGCTGAATGTGTAATACCCAGTTACACATATCTGTTTTATTCATGAATTATGAAACACATGAATCTTTGAAGATGGCTTGATCTTATTATTGTGATCAATAACCACCGAGTATACACTAAATCCCTCAGCTATATTTATCGGTCTTTGACTAGGATCTGTTTTTATTCTCAGATTTCATAAATCTGATGCCCCTTTATAAATTTGGAAATCAAATCATTGTCAGATATTTATGTTATTCTTAAGAAAAGAAAAGGTTTATCATTTTTCAATAATTTCATAATGATCGGGCATTTTATAAATGAAATCATCAACGAATTTCTCTTACAAACCAATAATCAAATTTTAAATTTCTCATAGATATTATCGTTCTACATTTTAGTTACCGTATTTATTCGAATTTAAGCCGCCCTTTTTTTCCAATGTTAATGCTACCGAAAATTAGTTGTAGCTTAGAATCGAAACATTATTTAGATGAGGGAGATTGAGGTTCCACTCTTTTCAAATGTGGAAAAAAACTCTTAAAAGTTTTTAATACTGGTAAAATAAATAAATTATTCATTTCTTATTAATTCTCATTTTTTTTTAAATTTCGTTAATATAGGATATCGAGAACACCATTTTACTCTATTTTTAATATTCTCGGGCATTGTCATGGTGCATTTCGAAGCAATGGATGTTTCCTTTTAACGTACTCTGTACCATTGTTCGCAGGACATTCGTGTAGCACGAGTCGTTTACGGTAGTACCGTGTTCGGCAGTGTGTTGATACACAATTCCTTCATAATAATAATAAAAAAATATGGTCTTAACTTTACCAGCCGATTTCACAGTTTTTGCTTTCTAGTGAGTAGGTAAAGATGGATGTTTCCATTCACTGCTTTGTTTTTTTATTGTTGGATCATTGTAATACAACCAAGCCTCGGCTGTGCTGTGATAAAGCGTTTTAAGATATTGTTGCCTTCTTGTTTCGGTCTTTAATCATATCGTATTATATCAAAGGTCTGCGATGCTGATTTGTGAAGATTTTTGCTTCCATTTCGACAACTGGCTGCGTCTCGTAGGCGCCCACAAACACGCTTCAGTTCGATCACGTGATACTCAAGAATACGAGTCAGTACACGCCATCTATCAGTAGCTTTTGTTAAAACAGACAGAAAACTTTTCTTATGCCACAGAAATTAACATCCCGATGAGTGGTTTTGAGGCAGTAAAATTAGTCTTATTACTTATTAAACAGCCTACGTATGACGTCTTCATATGCGATATAATGCTTCCAACGCTTACAAAGGTTAAAATTATTTATAAATATATTTTGCAAGAGCATTCCTTCTATTATTTTTGGAATTTTTATTAATACTGTTATAACATTTCACAATTCAGTAAGTAAAGCATAAAAAAGAAATAGAATTTTTTTTTTTTTAGTTTTCTAAAGTTACTGTTGAAACAGCACAAAGAAAAACTTACGTAGAAGTAGTTTTATTTTTCTTTGATGTCAAAGTAGATAACTAAAGGAGACCTTAATCTTATTCCTATGACAGGCAAAGATGGGGCTTAAAATTTGTAAAAGCATCTTTCCTTTAATTATGAGCTTATTTTTCGAAGTAAAAAAAAAGCTGTTAAGGAATTTTGCTTTATAATAAAGTATTTAATTGATATTAATATTTTTATGGTATTTTAAAAATAATATTTTTTCTTCTTTTTTTCTGTTTTCATCACTTACTATCGTTTTTTTTAAAAAAGAATTATAAGCCATGATAAGTTTTTTTCCCTTCCTCGATAAATTAATAAATATAATGAAAGTAAGTTAAGGCGACATGGTACGATTTATAAAAAAAATAGTTGATTCAATGGTTTTTAAAATTTTTTCGCTGGTAACCTACATATATATATTACATAAAACAGCTTTTTTTAAAATTTCTTCTATTAGTAAACTCTCTCCCTATATATACGATATATATATATATATATATATGTATTATACTTGATCATTTAATTTTTTAGGGAAAAAAATGTGAAGTGATTTTAAAATACTATTTCTCTTACAATAATTGATGTACGCTTAATTTTATTTCCTTCAGGGTTGTGAATGAAAATAAACAGAGAAGAGTTATAATACTTCTGATTTTTTTAACTTTGAGTTTTCAAATTTTGTGTGTGAGATTATAGAAAATTATTTAAATAACAATTTATGATAAGAAAGTTCATTTGAATATTTGACCAGTTTGGGTCAATTGGATAGTACTTTTTCCCTCAAAAATTACAGGGAATTTTTTTCCATTTTTTTAAAAAAAATTAAGAGAGTCTGGGACTATTTAGACTTATTCGAAGAAAGCTATACTCATTTACACATTTCTAGATTTTTACAGATTCAAAAAATATTTTTACAAATACTTTATGTATTTTAAATCGGTGTATAAGACAATATACTTATATCACAGTATTTCAATTTGTTGTAGGATATTCTCCATCTTTTTTGTTAATTTACAGCATATAAACGAAACATCAAGAAAGAAAAACATGTTTAATTTAAAAAAGCTGTTTCTATTTTACATGTATGTTTTTTAAATATAAATCAAGCAGTTTCTTAAAATGTAGCGAAAATTAATGGAAGGAGAAATGTAAACTTTTTTTTTTCTGAAACAAACAAAGCCACAAAAAGTTCGAAATCAATTGTTTTCTAATAATACAAATTTTTAATTAAATATACAACGACTAATCCAATTAAATGTTTGATATAATGAAGATATTATTATGTTTTAACATATCTTTATTGCAAATGATAAATAATTTAGAAAATAAAAAACATAATTCTTGAAAAAGAAGCTCAAAATTTGGCATGTGTCCAAATAGGAAAATAGGCATTCATCCAAAGCATTTTTGTTATACTCTGCAACCGCTGTTTCATACCTTCCGACTTCGATGAGTATTTCGTAAGAACACAAGTGTTTATTTTAACTCTTGAATGAGTATTTTTTGTATTACGTCAGCCCTATACACAAACCAAATTTTATTAAAATTTGTCCAGTAGTTCTAGAGATATGCGACAAAATCTAAAGATTCTCTTATTTTTAAACACCGGTGTAAATGCATACAGTATTGATATATCGAGTTGAGTTGCATGAATATTGACGTCGCACTATGCAGCTACACGAAGGGTTTTCGCAAAGGACCTCATAATTTTGAACCATGGTCAAGTGACGAGGACAACACCTGAACTGGCACCCCCTCTCCTAATTACCACACCACACTAACGGGAGGACATTTGACATCTCCACATAATTTACGTGCATCTCTCCCCTACAAGGCGGGTCTTCAGCTGCACTAGGCCCGAACTCCTGACATGCCTGCCACGAGTCCGTTACCTTAGCCACTCGGCTACCGCGGTCACCGTATTTATATTACAAAATCCTTTCATTAAGCTTTCGATTGTAATGAAAAACTTTCTGATAACTCTCACCTTTTGATTTAAAAAGGATAGAACTTGAATTTGTAAAACTAGAATGATCTTTTGCGCTCTCGTAACCCCCTCCTACAAAGTGGATTACCGCAAAACCCATTCTTAGCGGATCTCTACTGTGACGTTTTTGAGTCACACAGCTGAAAAATCGGCCTGTTTTTTTGTGGATAGGTTAACAGGCACACGCGCCTATGCACACGCGCACCCCTAAATATAGCAAGGTTCTGACATTACCCCGGCAACCTTTGACACCGTAAGAAACTTTACCCCCTACCTCGAACCGGATGTAACTCGAGGATATAGGAGTGACCATCCCTGCTTCCGAAAAGCCGAGAGAGGACAAAGAGAAGTCCGTTGGAAAAATTCTCAGATAATGGATGTGACCTCCACCCTCACAAGCATCAATTTCGGTACTCTAATGATCTAAACAACATTTTTAATAAATTCAATGTAAATACAGTAAAACGTGGTTTATCCAAACGTCAATTATCCGGAGCGTCAAATATCCGAACCTGTTGCTCGAGAGAATCAGAGATCTTGCAGCGAAAAAACGAAGGGATACAATGGTACAGCTAAAAATTAATGATTATTTTCAACAATTAAAGGTAAAATTGCGACATTTTGCACCTATTTTGCTTTTTCTTCAAGCACGTTCCCCGCAGTTGATGATGTTAAATATTCCTAGAGTGTCCGATTTAATATGCTGCATAGACCTCATTCGGTTTTCGGTTATCCGAACAATCGCGTATCCGAACGGTGTCCGGTCCCAATTGATTCGGATAAACGACGTTCTACTATACTGTAATTAATAGCTGCGACATAAATGAACCAAATATTTAAATTAATAAATATCACGCTACCATTATTTTTCTCAAACGTCTCATTACTTATTAAAATTAACATGCGTGACAAATTTCTGTGAATTAAAATAGTTCAAAACGCAAATTTCAACTCAAGAAAAGAAGCATGCATACCAAATTTCATTACTAAAGGTCTAGTTGTTCGAAAATTGGATATTTTTTTATCTATACTCTCGAACAAATCCACGTACCACGTATTTTAGTAAAGTTAGTTCTTAGTGGATCTCTATTAAAAAAAAATTCCTTATCAAATTTCATTTAGATCCAACATTTCAAAAACAGGATTTTTTTATATATATGATGAACTTTAACCCTTAAACTGTCAAGCTATTTTGATGATTTGGGTACACAAATTGTCAAATTTTTTTTGAACCAAAGAACTTCTAAACTCTAACCTTTGAAGTCTTCAGTAAAGAGCTGCCGTCTATTGAATTGAACGCACATTAACTTTTCCCGAGAATCAGTCGGGTTTGACAAAGAGATGAAGCCGAAATAAACGTCTCCCGATATATATTCGGGTAAAACAATACGATGCACTCAAAAAAATTACCCCGAGTAATACTCGGGCGTGACATTTTCGACCACCAGTGCTGTTCCCGAGAATATCTCGGGCATGACAGTTAAAAGGTTAACTCCTCACAACTGCCCTTGGATGTCAATTTTCGTAAAACCGTTCTTAGGGGATCTGTACTGTGTAAAAAGAAACCACGTACCAAATTTCAAGTCTTTAGGTCTAATACTTATGGAGATTTCATGATGAGTGAGTGTGTCGCTTTTTTCCTAAATATGTATTGATAAATATAGATATATAACATACTTTGATTTCATTTCCAATTTTTCCCCCTGAATTTAAGGAAGAGTTAACAATATGCTATGAAAAGAGGGAAACATATGAACCACCAAAATTACTTAAGCAATATATTATTACAAACTTACTAGATTGACAATAAGCATAAAAGTTCCAATTAAATTTGATTCCCAATAAAATTATTTATTTGAATAGACAATTTAGCATTCGTCTTATGGCAACTAATGTCATTGATTCTGTATAATCCCTACAAAAGGGAATTAAACGTCTGAATTTTCCCTATCCAATAGGAAATTCAATCACACTGAAACTAAACTCAAAATAAACTCAGTCCAAAAAATCTATTTGGGAAAATAAATTACGAATCTATGTAAATTTAATGTTCAAATGTTAATAATTAAGCATAATGTAATTATTCTCCTTTTAATAAAATAATGAAAAGGGAATTTTTAAATCACTATTATGGGAAAGATATACACATGGAAAGAACGGACTAATTAAATTGGACTAATTAACTGTATTATAAAACTTCTAACGAAAATATTTGATAAATACTCAGCAGAATGTTAAAAATATTTTTCTAGTTAAATGTTTAAATTTATATATAATTTGTAACTGGGAAATATTTCGCTGCATTTATACATAAAACAGAATAAAGCTCATTCATTTTCAAATGGAAAACTCAATATTCGTGTATCAAAATTGTTATTCCTCTACATATTACAACGGTCTCTCCTCTCTTTTCCCCTTTCCATTTTAACGAGACTTATTTACAATTTATTACTTGAGTCTTTAATTTAGTAGGGTACATTTATTTCAATGCAAACATTTCAACAAAAGTTGAAAAATATCCGACAAACATTGCATAAAATGTCAAAACACAAAACATAGATTTTTGTGGAGGATGTAAATGTAATAAAAAATACAAGAAAAATATGTATCATTTGTATTCTAACCCATCAATATTTTTTCGAAAATTTGTAAAAAGTTTTAAAAGCATAAAATTTAGAAGTACTGAAGTTTAGTAGCTGTGTGTGAGAGGGGATATAGTTATTATATTTTATTTCTATAATATTATCATAGGAATAAGTTTTGTAATAATCTATATAGAACTAATTTGAATAGATGGATCAGGTAATTTTAAATAAAAGTCTGGATTGCGCGTTAGACTGCTAATGTTCGAAGGTACTCAATTATATTAATGGATAACAAATTTTGCTACAGACATATTTTGTAAGAAAAGCACATCATACTAACAGGTAACATTTTTGTGGTAATTTAATATGTTCTTGGGAAACATAATTTGCTAATGATAATTAATTGCGCTGAAAACCTAATAAAAAGGTAACGTGTTATGAACTAAATAATATACGCTCATTACGCTCATGATCATATAATGTTGCAGATTATATTTTCATGTAGCGTATAAATTAAATAAGGTCACTCAAAAATAGCGTCTAAACTCTGCCAAGCCAGATTTCACGTTGGCAATACATAAAAAATGCAGAAAAAATTGTACTTGTACAATCCATGGCTTACGAGAAAAATACAGTAAATGATGATGCGTAATGATGAATGAATGATGATGAAAATGTAGATGAATTTTTGTAGTTTAATAACTAGATAGTCAGCATTATTGAAGCTTTTGTTTGAAGGATTCAAGTTTAAGTGGCCTGAATAAAAATTTATTTGTTTTTTGTGTGTGAAATCTTTTATTTTTTGCTAAAAGCGGTTAGATGTATGACAATGAATAATGTGATGCATTTTTTGCATAGTTATGAGCCTAAGAGTATAAATATACAGGGTTTTGCCGAATTCAACCGATAAATTCAGAGTGGTGATAGTAGACAACATGGGGGCCATATATCACCAAAGAATATGGGATCACAAACCACTTTCAGTCAGCGAAAAATGCGAGAATACTAACCGTCGGAAGGACGATAAAACAGATGAGGGGAGTTGCCAAAATGGTTTCTGGGGCATGCATATACTGCCCGAATGCACCAATGGCATAAAATACCTTGTTTTCCTACACCACATCCTCCTGAAGTCGCTGCAGGGAGTACCGGCCCCTGCGCCCCAGGACTTAAGGTTGTGCCAAAACGATTTCGGGGGCATACATCATATACTGCCCGAATACCTCAATGGCGTAAAATACCTTGTTTCCCTACACCACATCCTGCTGCAGGGAGTACCTGCCCCTGCACCCCAGGACTTAAGGTTTATGCACGAGGGTGCATCAGCACGTTTTTTAGTTGCAGGATGTAACCACCTCCGTGCTACATATCCCAGGAGGTGGATTGGATGTGGTCAACCTGTTGCTTGGCCTCCACGCTCCCCGGACCTCAATTCCTAGTATTTCTTCATCTGGGGCCACCTGAAATCCCCTGTGTATGAGATTGCAGTGGCTACAGTGGAAGCACGATTCTAATCATTGTCGCTTCAGCTGACATCACGAGAACATCGAATTTGCTTGAAAACGAACGACAATCCCTCATCCATCTGTGTCGGTTGTGCTATAACCTACGTGGTCTCAACTTCGAACATTTCCTGAGACAAACACTTGTTGTTGCATTTCTGATGAAAAGCTGTGATGCATTGATTGTATTGTACACATACTTTACGTCTAATAAATGGATTCCTTATGCCTTATTGTCACTTTTCCTTCTACTCGACATCACACTCTTTATAACTGTTTTTGCGAATTACTCCGACTAAACATGGTTTGCCTCCAGATGTTCTATGGTAATTTGTGGTCCCCATGTTGCCAACAATCACTCTTCTGAATTTGTCTGTCGAATTCAGCAGTACCCTGTATATTAGCTCTATAACCTTGTGCTACCCATTTACCTGTTTATAATAAACTCTTTTGAAGTGAATATAATTATATTTTGTTGGTCAAGTCTATTTAGAACGTGGCATGTTTCATAACTTATAATATTCTTGAATTTATTTTGTAATAAAAATTGCAATGATATTTTAATCATATCTTTAATATCAATAGAATTGAAAAGATCTTCAAAATCGAAATTATAAGCAGAGTTAAATTTCCTTACCTTACAGGTGATAAAGCATTTTATTACTATTTATAATTATTGTTGTAGTTTTATGATTATTTCTAGCAGCCACGTTGATGTCTTGAAGCAGTTATTCTTCTTTGTAATTGTAATGTACATTATTAATTTCTCGGATTAATATTTATCAATTTCTTTTCAGTCTAAATTTTTCGTTAAATTGAACTGCATTAAGTTAAAAAAAAAACTTTTTTATATGTTTTTTAAAAAACACAATTTTGCATTCTAAATACATCTGAATTCACTAAACAAACAAAAATAGTTACGTTTTCTAAAAAAAAATATACGAACTCGTAACATTTTATTAGTATTTTAATGAGAAAGAAAAAACAACTGATTAATATTTTGGCGTAGGATGATGAAATAAAACGAAAAACACTGTTCAACGATTAACTTAAAAGTTTCAGCTACTTTCTCAATTTGTACATTCTCATTATGCGTTGATATTCCTACAACGTAAGATAATTACCTCCCAGCTGGAGAAGTTACGAAAAGAACTGGGTCTTAATTTAACCCACTAATGGTCTAAAGAAACACAACAATGTGTTACAAACTAACTTTTAGAAAGATATTAACTCCTACGTAAACAGATGCGAAATATGAGTTAGTTTCCACATATTAAATTAAGTTCATTATTTCTTCTGAATCTAATTCTGAAACTAAAAGAAACTTTTAAACTGTTTTTATAAATGTAAAAAAAACTTTAAATAGTTATATTTTTTGAATATTATGAAGAAGGATGTAATAGCACAAAAGGGGTATTTTAAGTGGATGCAAATGATTAACTGAATGGTAAATGGTAACTTCTATATGCATCATCTGAAAAAGTATGACGTGATGGCTGTAAACCATAAACTTATGTTTGAATAAATTTGAAAGAAAAATAAGCTACCGTATATAAGCATGAAATAAAAAGCAATGATTTATCATACCTTTTATGTTACATCGGATATCTATTTTTAATAAAATTGCATCACAATATTTGTCTTTAACTTTATTCACAGTTTTTTTTAACTAGATAGCGTTTTTCAAACATTTATTACAAATTTGATTTAAATCTGATGTTTCATATTTGAATCTGATCTCCAGATTTTCATTTTTTATTTGAAGTAGCCATAGATGACCAGGCGTTTGAAGAAATGGGAAATATGTTACATATGTATATTCTAACATAATTGCATATACAATACATTCTCTCAATACGGATTGTCTTTGTAAATATGTGCACATATTGCTCACACAGGACAAAAATCTTAAATGAAATATGAAATAATATTACGCAAATAAAAAAAAAACACTCAGATAATATTACATAAAATATATCGTTATAAAATTAAATAACATTTGCATAATCTGTACATATCAGAAGGAAATGCAACACACACACCACTTAACTTGCCACTAATAAATCCCCCTATGACCCACTTTTAATTCAAGGTCAAGGCTTAAGGTAATCCATTATTGTTTTTTTAGCGTTAAATGCGTCTCTAATTGCTTTGTCTTTAACTTTTTAAAGATTATGATTGTTTCATAACAAACTTCTCTCTCAATCTAGTCGAGTAAAGTGTTAGCTACAGTTATAGGACAGCAAAACTTCTTAGTTATCATTGAAAGTAGTTATCACTCTTCGGTTATTAATCCTCTGAAACCTCTGAGGAGAGTTTTTCATCAGTTAGAATTATTTAGACGATCAACTGATGTCTGTCTGTTTTCGTAAATCATCAACTGGCCATTTCAAACCATTTAACCAAGATTTAAAAGTAGACAGAGAGGAATCTACTTCAAAGGCAACAGTTTTATTGTTTCATGGTTGGTATCTTGGAAGAAGCAAATTGTTTGGCCAATTGTTCATCCAAGAGTTTTTACACCTGTAGATGACTTGAATTGACACCCAACGTACTCTACACATTAAGTATTTCATATTTTATATGTAGTATTTTTCAAATGTCTGCCATGTTAATATCTGGTTGACTTATTAAATATCCACTAAACGCTTATTGTATTGTGTCTTAATTAATTTAGTTATATATTTCGATCCACTGAATGTACTAGAGTAGTGGTATTTTTTTGGTAAATACATAACTTTTATCATACCATCTTTTGCTTAGAAGTTTAATTTTTGTTTTTGAGTATCTGCTAGAATGAGAGAGAGGGAGAGCTATATTAACATCGCACTATGTAGTAACACGAAACCTATTAGTAACGGGCCTCGTAATTTTGAGCCTCGGTCAGTAGATAACAGAGAGGTATGTTACACGGCGACAAGGCTCAGGATGGTCTCGACAAACCAATAATCGAGACGACCACCTCGTCGTATGACACACACGCACAGTGCCATGTTTCTCATGGTCCCCTACTCATACACAGGCAACACCTTCATTACAAGCAATCTGTACCATCACAAGGCGTCTGACTGAAGGACAGTTGCTATAACGGCGCCCATTACATATACTGTCAGTGACACTCACTCACCGTTGACTTCGTATGGAGCAATGTCACGCTCAAAGTAATTGGACTGATGTCTATTAGAATAAGGCTACCTTCAGTGGCAATGCAGATTCAATTTGGGCATTGATAACAATCGTGTACGTCTGTGAAGGCTTCGTGAGGAACGTCTGAATCTACAGTGGCACACCACTTCCCCAGCTGGTGTGATGGTATGGGGTCCTATCGCATTCGACACACGGTAGCCCCTAATATTGATCCACGGCACCATGATAGTCCCTAGGTTAGATCATAAAAATCTTCAGCCACTTATGTTGCCACTCATGGTAGGGATTCCAGAAGCCATTTTTCAACTGGATAATACTCGCACACACAAGCAAGGATTTCAAAATACTGCCTCCACCAGATTTCCACCCTTCTCTTTCCTGCTCGATTCTCAGATTTACAACGATTGAGCATACTTAGAATGTTTTAGGACGGAAAGTTGAAAGCCTTCGAGTTTGGTCGAATTTGAAGAGAGTGTACAGAAAATTTGGAACAAGATGTCTCAGTATATACAGAACTTGTATAGTTCAATGCCCGACCATATCACATCTTGCATTCCTGCTAGAGGTGACCCAACAGGTTATTAAAACCATTATCCATTTGTAATTTTCTCTACAGTAAATGATCGTTGTACTTAAGTATGTAAGATTTCGTCTTACATTCTCATAATTTCTTGGTATCCAGATTTTTTTGTAAATGCATATATATATATATATATACTAAATAATACTATAAGCAAGAGTTCTATGTTTCCGGTTTCAGCCAGTCATAATTTAATGAGTTTTCTTTCATTCAACGAGACTAACAAATGACAAAACTCCAATCACAGTTAACACAAACTAGCACCAAGAACAATATAACGTAAGCTAATTATAAGTAGTGCACAGTTCTAGATATAAGTTGAAATTGACTATAGAGTTTTTGATATCTTGGGGCGAAACTCCTATTTCTGAAGAGAAACAATTTCTTTGTCTAGTAGAAAACGACGGTGGGTTATTCGAAGTGTAGGTGTAACAAATATTTTGAGCTAGATAGAATGTATTGTACATTAAACTGTATAGACATAACAGGTATTAAATAAAGTCTCAGAAAAATAATATTTTTGAATCTGCAATTTACAAACTGCAATGAAACTCGCTTAAAATTATTATTTTCTTTAAAATTAAAAACATAAATATAAGTATATTTAGATAAAAATAAGGGAAATTCTGCAAAATTAAGATCCACATATAGAAGACTACAATTTGTAGTCTAATAGGTCAATATGGGATAAACGTTTTGAGCTATTTTCATCCTTTTGTAATGTAGAGCAACGATTCTCAAACTGTGGGGCACCCCTTCCTAGAAGGGCATGATAATCCTTAGTGGGGATCACGAGCATATCGAAAAGTCTAGAATAAAATGTATTAAAAAATATTAATTTACTGAAATGAAGCAAAACAAAATATGTTCTGACATAACAAAAAAATATAATGCACATTGCATGTTTATTGCAATATGTTCCAATTTAAAAATTAGAAGTAATATAATACTTATCCTATTAATTAAAAGTAATTTACTTAGAATACTTAAAAGTAACATATTTAAAATTTAATAATTATATAGATCATTTGTAACGTATATTTTTATGGTTGTATTGCAGCTTTAGCGTCTAAGTATATTATTAATGCATTCAATGCATTGTTATTGTATGGAGGGGGCGCAATGAAAATTATGTTTGAAATTTGGGTCACAAATATTGAAAGTTTGAGAATTACTGATGTAGAGGACTTATATTGTTGGCTTTATAAACAGCAAAGGAAAAAAGCAGAGATATTGAACAACAAATGTTTAATATCCTTAAATTCAGTTTATTATAACATTGAAGGAATACATTTTGAGGCATACATTTTTCTGTAATATTTTCATGTACTAAAAAGATATATATTCAATACAGCTTCAAAATAAAAGTTTCGGAAACATTCCAGTTCTTTTTTTATAAATTGGCCTTTATTTGAAAAAGTAATTATTCTTTTCACGTACACACTGCATAACCAAAATAAAAAAATTTTGCTTTTTAATTCCATTGACACGGGGAAAACAATTTCTTTTCTTCCATCATAAGTTTATTTATTACTTTAATGCTTTATATCCTATTGCAGAGAGACTGACAATATATTTCTTTATAAAGAAAGAAACTTTATTTAAACATAAAAAAAGGAAAAGCAATAAAAAATTTTATATTGAGGGGAATATATTGAAACTTGTAAATATGACAAAAAAGATATAACAGGGGTTAGCGTGCCAAGCCAATGTACGGATATGAGTAAGTGTGCTACACTGTGGAACATTTTTGAAACAATTCGATTCCCACGGTAATGCCTGCAAAGTTAGAGAATAAAGGTCAAGAACATAGATTCACAGTTTTATTATATATTTATTTGGCATCATTTAAAGATATTTCTTAACATAAAAATAAACAGTATAAAATATAACTATTTTTTCGACAAAAAAAAAACAACAAAAAACTGTACATATATTATGTATTTTTAAACATATTTATTAAAATAAGAAACAGACAACATAATATAAAGTAGTTCGCTTCATTCTAATTTAACCCGCGATCACTCACGCGGGGTGTTCTGTACACCCCAGCAACAAGAAAATCCTCCCATGATTCTAAAAAGAATGCGCAGAACCACAATTTCTTCTGTAGTTGCACATTTTAGGTCATTGATCCTTCAAGCCTGATGCATCCCTTCTTTCTCAAACGATTGGAATGTAATGACCTTCAAATTTTATCTGGGGGGCTGAAAACTCCCGCGAGAAGTTGAACACATGTATACAGTCTGCTCTGAATGTTTGGAAAATGATTAAAATATTATTTTTTTACTTTCTGCAATAATTATCTCATTAATTTTAAAGTATATTTATTACTGGTATATACGTTTTATATACTGGTTTATGAAAAAACATAAAATTATGTGTTTTAAAATGAAAATTTTGTATGTTTAGTTTAAATTAATGTTAGTGTCCTTTGTATGCAATAAATTTAATAATTTTATTTGCATAATACAAAAAACATTTTGTACTTTATAAATATGTATCATAATGACTTAATTTTATTTTTATAATTTAATACACGTGTTAAAAGTCTGTGTTGTTCTCTACACCCCGCTAGTAACGACGGTAGCAAAAACAGGTGCGGTTTAAAAATAAGATAAATAAAAACTTTAATATGAGCTTAGTGCTTGCACCACTCTATTTTTATATCGCAAAATCAGGGGTATTATTCGTGACTTTTAATTTCATACAATTCTGAGCATTCAGTTGTTAAACAATTCATTTGCAGACTCGAAATATTTTTCATATAAGGGAATATTTTTTACTTTGTGTAGAATCAAAAGCGAAAAACAGAGTACATACAATTTTCTCTCTTTAAACAATTAAATCTCCCCAGCAATGACATTAATTAATTCACAAAATAGCTGTCAATCTAACTTTATAGTTATTTTTCAGAATTTTTTCGTAATTCCATAAATGTTCATAATTCTGAAGGTGTTTGTTAAATAAGGTTCATAACAAATTTATCAACTTCCATCCTCCCAAAATTGAACAAATTTGTAGAATAGTGCAGAGTGCCACTGAAAATTGTAACGCATGCCATAGCTTTTGCCGATATTTGAGATAGAGTTTACAATCTTCTAGTTGCATAATTTTCAGCAGAAGGCAGTTGAAAAAAAAAACCAAATCATTTGTGAGAAATACTTAATTTTTGGCGTGTATATCAAGACACAATGATCAGAACATAAACCTATTGTTTCTTTTATTTTCCTAGGCTATTAAAGTGACATGAAAACAATTTTTGATCAAAAGTTTAATAATAGGTTTGGGCTTTTACTGTAAAATTTTTTTTCTATTTGTACTTGAATCGTTACTGTTACGGAGAAGTTTTAGTGGACTATATTATTATTGTAAAAGAGGAAACTGCTATACTTTTTAAAAAATCTATATTTTAAAATTTACATACATTTATTTCTACTTTAAGTCACCCATTGTAAAGTGCGATACATTTTACCTTCTAGCTGTAATCGCAGTGCTTATCTAATCCTTGTTACATATTTTCGCCTGTAGAGGGCATATCATTATGCTGCCATATGAACAAAGTAAACGCTCAAAAGTTATAAAATTCACAATTATTGATCGTTAGCAAAAAAGTGTTGCATACATAAATAAAATGAGGAGGTGATATTGGCAACTAATTTAGAAAAAAAGAAACCAAGAAAAAATTTTAAAATGAGAACTGTTTTATAATAAACAGTTTAATTGTAGACTGTTGCAATTCGAAAGGCTGCTGCCCTTTAAACAGGAAAAGCCTGTAATTCCGCTAATGGTTTAGGTTTAGTTTAGAAATTACAAGAATAAGATAACAACCTACACCTCGCCCTTGTCATTCTATCACAGTTACAAACTTTCTGTTGCAATATTAATGTAAATTAACCAAATACTTAATTTTATCTTAAAATAAATTTATTTTATTCTTGCACAACCCTTTTGTGATCTGTAATAAAAGAATTCAAACGTACACATAGTCTTTTTTTAAATGTTTCACTTTCATAAAGTGTCAAAATGTTTTATTTATAAAGCAAAACGAAATATAGATCAGTAAAAACATATGCAAGCAAATGAAATAAAATTTAAAATTCCTATAAATACATTATGAAAATAAATCTGTTGTGTATGACCCATTTTCACCAAATTTCATCATTATTTAAACTTGATTTTAGTTAAATATTCATTAATAGAAGCATATTGAATATTCATAAAAAGTTACAGAAGTGTTACTAAAATACAGTACACTAAATGCTTTATTTCTTCAACATCTGTACTAACCTCTAAAAGTTGAAATATAAGAAATCATTGAAGTATGATTAAAAAAAAATTGAACACAAAAACATGAAATTTGCTATGATTTAAACAGTTATTTAATTAGTTTTGCAAAATTGAAGCATGATATACCAAAATGGATACAATTTTTCTAAAAATTCCATTGTTGAATAAAAGTAAACCCCAGAATTTTATGCAAAAAAATCAAATAAATGGTTTCTAATAAAGAATATGTTCAATCTTACCTTAAATGTATTGCTGGCATCCACTTTCCATACTGCGAGTAATCAATACAGTTTTTAAGAGGACTTGGTACGCCAAAAATGACCAACCTATCGTTTTTTTTATTTTTATTAATATATAATCTTATTCTTTGCATTATTATCTTTCGATTGATATATCACTTGTGCAAGTTGGAAAGTTAGAAGTTAAATAAAACTTCATTTGAAAACAAATTAGGCAATTCGACCACGCCCCTTTTTAGAAAAAAAGCTAAAAATAGCGTTTTGATAAAAAAAAACCTGGTTTATAAAGAAAAATAATAGCTATAAAAAAGAATGTGTAAGATATAAAGCAGAATATTTCCGAGGCAATACAATAATGCAATTTTTCTTCTTTGTGAAATGTGTGCTTGTAAAATTTTTGGATTAAGTCATTTTATACTAATTATTTAGTAATTTCAGTTCTTATTCCTGAAATGTTTTTTATACAAATGTAATACTTCAATATATGTAAAGAAAAAAAACTAAAATTTCTGTCGAGACAGAAGAAAAAAAAAATTTAACGTTTTTCTTGAATTTTCTTATGCAATTAATACCCTTTAAAATTGATCATTTATAAAAATGTATGGGTTGAAAAATACGAAAATGCAACTATTTTAAAGAAAAATATGTAAATAATATCTTAAAGTGGTATTTCAAGTTTATTTAAGCTTATTATAATTATTTTTTCAGAATTATAAACTTTAAAGTGGTTTTTCTCAGTTTGTGTTTTCCGAAACATTAGTGCATTCAAAATGCTACTCCTTCCACAACTATTTAATAATCACTTCCATTTTTTTCCTGTCTGTTGCATATAAAGCATGTAACAAAATTAGGGATCCATTTTGTTGTAAACTGAATACTTTTTTATAAAAAAAATTAAAATGTGAGAGATATTGCCTTTTCGTTGATTTTTAGCATGCATATCTAAATTTTATTTGTTTCCTCAAAAACGAATTAAGTTATTGTAAAATCGATCCCTAAAGTTGTTTATAACATCCATAAGAATATTAAAAAAAAATTTCAGGTCGAAAAATCAATAATTGGAAAAGGAGTAGAATTTTGAAATCCTCCAAAATTTCTTCAAATAATTAAAATTTTAAAAATTGTGTGAATAATATGTGAAAAATTTCATCTTGTATCATTTTCATGAATATAAACATTACATAAAATGCTAAAATATAGTTTTTAAATACATAAAGAAAGAAAGTAGTTCAAAGGGTATCAAGTCCCCATAAGTCTTTGGAATGGAAACCTATGCCTATTAATTGAGCATATCTTGTTCGAGTACATTTACTGACTTCAGAGGAAGACATACAGTACCCTTTTGTCTAAGCTTCGAAGAAGCTTTACCGGATTAAGTTCGGAAATCGAGCGGCTCCCCTTTCACTTCACCTTGGTTCTCTAGATATTTATCAATAAACTTATTTAGATGGGGTCACATAATATCAACCATTTGCATCGGTATGTAATGTGACATTTAGATCTCACTCGGATATTATGAAGCACTCAGAGTTCCTCCATGGACCAAATATAGGTCAGTGTGACTACCCAGATATATTTCAGTTCCAAAAATGATTTCAGCAATTGTATAGTTGTATCTTTCAACAATATTATTTTTATATAATAGTTACTTAATTTGTTCTCTTTAAATCTAAAGGAATTTAATGTTGCTTCAAAACAAACCGGAATTCATCTCTAAAAGACCCATACATATAAGGCATCCCAAACACGCCTATACTCTGCTCAGCTAGATTCCTCGTTTGGAGTACATAAAAAATTCCCACAAAGAATTGTACCAGTATGAGAAAAATACGAAAAACAAAGTATGCCGTTGCAAGGGGGAAATGTATTGAACACATTAACATCAGTATTTGCAATTGTTTAAAATGGCAGATGTTCAAAGTGTGTCCACTGTGCATTTCGAGACAAGCTTGAGAGCAACGTGAAAATGCTGAGTGTACACGTCGCAACAGCGTGGTGTCCTCCGAAGTAAAAGCAGCATGCCGTTTTTGTGGTCACTACGTCTCAATATACGAAATCCTTGAGATTTTCCCACATGAAAAAAAACCAGGGGCATGAGATCTGGTGATCAGAACGGCCAATTTACCGCAGTTTCACGTCCGACAATGCCATTTCTATAGAATCATGTACAAGAGAACAGAAATGAGCCGAATACCCAACATGCAGTATCATTTACCATATTTTTTTCGAAAACCATGGATTGTACAGGTACAGTTTTTAAAGCTTCTTTTTTATGAATTTCCAACGAGAATTAGGCGCCATTTTTGGGATACCCTGTATATACCCATTACTGTTTGGTTTGGAGTAATGTGCTCTCTTGCTTAGTGTTAATGTGTCATCGATTAAGAAACACAAAAACATACACAAAGAGCTCATAATACATAGGTTATTTAATAGAGAAAATTATTAATTTTTTTATTATTAAAATTCTTTTTATTTTTATTTTAATTTTCCATTTACTTTATTCGATAAAGGATGCTTTGAACTATCCAGATAACAGTTTCAACTGTTTTACATTCCTTATTGCAATGGATTTAATATAATTTGATTTATTTTTTCTTTACTTTTTTTATTCACATTATTTTCTTAAACTTTTTGCCATCATTCCATAAGGAATACCTCAGTCTTCCGAAAGGAATGCGAAATATTAATATCAGCTGGTAAATAGCATTGTTAAATGTAATTCTCTTTTTTCCATTATAATTTCAGGTATTTAATCGATATTGTTTAAGACAGAAATCGCCAAAGTGGTGGTCCGTGGACCACTAGTGGTCCTCGAGAAAATTTCGCTGGTCCGCAGAAAAATGTGGAATATACTTACTTATGACATTAAGTTATGTTTTAAGATCACAATTTTTTGTATAAATGTATTTAACATTTAAAAAATTCTATTAGTGGTCCGCGGGTTTTAAATTATGAATTTACTGGTCCGTGAGAGCAAAAAGTTTGGCGACCACAGGTTTAAGAAATTATCTAGATTATAATACCTTATCTTATTTTATTTTTCTTTGGTACATTTGTTGAATGTTGATAATAGCATAGAATAACCTCTACTATTTATATTTTTATCATTTTCTTGGTTTTTGATACGCTGTAAATTTTATTATTCATTAAATGACGTATTCAATTAACGAACAATATTTTTTTGTTTATTTTTTTAATTAATAGAGGCATAATAACTTACAGGTTACCTTAAACCTTTAATTATAAGGCTATCTGTATAAAGAGGTAAGATAATTTTTAATTGTACTAATTAAGCTAAACTACTCAATTATTGTTCACATTTCTTCTTTTTATAGTTTTAAACTATAATGGATAAATGAATAATTATAAATTTTTATCTAAATTCTTCTTATTATTCGAAATATAATATCATATGAACCCTATAAAAAGGATCTAAACATAAATTTCCAAAAAAAAAAAAAAAAATGTAAATTTATTTTATCTTTTGGGACTTTGATGAAGGATTTATTGTACCAATTTTTATTGATGCTATTTTTCTCAGTTTCTCATTGAAGTATTTTGATACGTTAATTGAGGAAAATACATTAAATAAAATTATACCAATTACATTTTTAGATTAATCTTGTCTTGTTTTTTATATAAATGTGTTTAGTACTATATTAATAATTAAATAATCCATTAAGTTGAAAAAATCTTGATATTTTTCTCATTAACTCTTTTACTGAATTAACTCCAAATAGAATTGGAAGGAGTATTATTTTTCATAAAATAAATTACCGTGTTAACTTTAGTTAATTTAACATCGTGCAAGAATAGGATCTTAGTTTCTTCTTTTTACTTTTCCTTGATATTGAATTTAATTTTAATTTCTTTGATGATTTGCTTTGTAATATTAGTAGTATTTAGTGGTTAACTAAACATATTTTTCATTGAAAAACTCTGGAACCGCAATTTCTAGGTATCTGAATGATTTCATTTCCTTTCAGAATCTTACTATCTTTGGTAAACAGGTTAGGTTATTGGATGCTTTAGCTTTCTCACACATTTTTCCGCTTGATGTTTCTTTTATTGGTTTCGCATTGCATTTTGTTCGTATGATGGGAAAGATACAGGTACCCTGCTCTATTTTCTTCCAGAGAATAAAACATAGGTATGAGTATATTTCCCATCATAAGATAGCAAGACCGAAAATGACACTATCTTTATTGAAATACTTATGGATGTTCCACATATTTACAGAATGTGACTATATTTTATTTATTTTTATGAAAGGTAGAGTTTAAAGTTCGGTTTATTCCTTAAAGTTCGAGGAAGCATCCCTCGAAGTGGGTAATATATTTCTTTAGGATAGCGATGGAATAACGTTTTTAAGAAAAAATTGTGAAAGGAAAACAAATTTCGTGTGCCAAAATAACATTTTATAAAATGTAGTAAGCTAAAAAAAAAGTAAATTTTGTATTTTTAAAAACATTATTGTGATAAACAAAGCTGTGATGGGATTTTTAAAAGATTATCCTCTTTTAGTTTGAATTAACCTGGCAATGGCACACTAACTCTAGGTATGAGATATATGATTTGGGAAAGTTGATTTTTGCAGACTTGCAGAATTCTAAGTTTGAAAAATTGAGGAATTTATTGTAAATAAATTAATTCACTCCCCAGTCCATATTGAAAGGCATGTTAAAGACACACGACTTTTTCTATTACGTCGAAATCTTTGTTCGAGTTCAAGATAGAAGTTTCTAAAACTTTTAAGTTTGTTTTTATTTACTAAAAATATTCAGTTTAACTGCGGGAAAGAATCCAAGTAGTTTTTAGCTAAATCATAAGCAAAACAAAAGAATTTGTTAGTTAAAACCTCTGAGAAGATACTAGATATTTTCAATAAAATGATTTTTTCTTTAATTTTGAAACTAAATTTTTTTCATATCATCTGTTTAAAATGTAAAGTCCGAAAGCCGTGCTGTTCCTTCTGGTATTTGACCACACCCTGCAGACGACTGTTTCTTATGAAAAAATGTCACTAGTTCGTCTTTGAGCTTCTTAATTCATAAAGAGACTGATCTTGCCCTAATCTATATTACTTTCAGTTAATACAGACCACCAGTGTATTCAAATGGTATGAATTCAAGTAAACTCAGAATTGTTTAAGAATATATCGATGAAATGGAATAGTATTTACATGCTTCCAGCGCGGTTATATTAAGCACATTTTTCACATTCAAGACAGTTTTACATTGGACATTTTGATTTATAACGCAGTGCTTCTCAAACTTTCAATATACGCAACCCACTATTCAATCATCATTTTCATCGCGCCCCCCTCCATACAATAACAATGTATTGAATTCAATAATACTATACTTTGACACTAAACCTACAATACGACTTTAACCTCTTATGTGCCACCGACGTATATAAACGTCTCGTTAAGCCAAAGTATTAATTTTCTGCACGTATATATACGTCTTTCCAAAGTACGATCTTTTCTGTGCAGTGCGACCCATAAAATTATTCCAAGGGCTTTAGAATGCAATAAACGGACCTTGACAGTGTTTGCGAAGATTTACTTATTTCAGAGGATTTTTGCTTATTTATTTCTTTTCTCCTAACCCGCAAAAAAACATCAAAATATGCTCGTCTACGTGGTAAACGATGGCATTGGGGAGCGAATTGCGTAACTTTTAACAGGCAGTTAAGGAATTAATTATAAACCGTACAAATTATCAAGATAAGTGTTAATACAAGCCCATGGGGTCACTGATAATTATCGAACTTGTTCTTAACTTAGTATTGTTAAATTAATAATAAAATATACATTGTACAGTACTGATACATTTATAAGTGTATTATATTAGTGTAAATGTGTATTTTATATTTTGTTTACTTTCAGTAAATTAATAATTTTTTAAATAACCTTTTGTTTTCGACTTTTCAATATGCTCGCGCCCCCCTTGTAGAATATTCACGCCCCCAAGGGGGGCGCGCCCCACAGTTTGAGAAACACTGATATAACGCAATGTTATTCCATGAAGAGCCTTATTCTCGAAGTAATTTTGATTGTATATTCTACTAGACTCAATTGTTTTCCTTATCATACTTTTTGAGTTTTTATTGTTTGTAGTACTGCATATATGTTTATTATAACTGTTTTCAAAATTGGAAGCCGTTTCAGAAAATTTGTGAACTATCCCTTCAACTACCGCAAGAAGGTCAGTTTTACCAAGTTTCCATCAATAAGAATTACAAATGATATCAGCTGAGTAAATCCCTTGCATTAGTGCTTTCATACATAATGACAGAGCAGAAATTAAGTTGACAAAAGTTTGACTTTGACCCACATTCACGAACCGACTGTTGTTTGTTATTATTTATCTCTGCATCCTCCAAAAAGATAAAGCTGCTTTAAAAATGATGTCAATCCCTAATTGGACATCTCCTTCTGTGAACATAAGATTAGGGAAAACTGGGAAAATAAAATTCATTCCCAATCAGACCTTGAAATAATCAAAGTTCCATTATCACTCATGGCTAAGCTACGCATTGATTTTACTAGTACAAGATTTTACATAACGATTTTCAGCTTCGAAGGTATTACTTGTAAAATGATTTGATTTCATTTTTAATAGACTTCACACTAAAAAGCAACACGAAGGCTATTGAAGAAAGATCTGGTAATTTTGAATCTTGGTCAAGTAATGAAAACGACAACTGAGCTAGCACCTCTTTCTCCAAACTACCACACTACGCTAATGAAAGAACTTTAAGCCTCAACAAGTTTGAAGCGTGTCAGCCATTCTGCCCGACTCAAATATATGAAGTTACAGGCATGATTTCGTGAACATGATCTATAAGCCAGTTGTTTCCATGCCCCGGGCCACAGACTTGAGGATCAAATTGTCCCGTCAAACGCGGGTATTAGAGAGTTCGAGTGAAGATCAGCCATTTTTAAATCCACACAATTTTTTACTATATTACATAAAAGTCTTAAAAACTTAATTGAGAATGCACTTAAATCAGTAAAACCATGAAGCAGTCAACTTTAATAAATTAATTATAATAGAAATAAGAACAATTATCTAATCTCCTGAGGGTTCTTGCCTCAATACTTGAATAATATTTCACGTGAATTAACTATATGATTACCGGTCGCTAACGTTTTGCTTTCTTCAATCCCAACTGTCAACCATCGCTTTGCCTACTTTATGACTAACACTTAATTAGAAGTTTTAATTTACGTAAAACCAAGTCTACATTACGAAAAGCGGTTTTAAACTGAAATCACAGTTAAAAAGATTGTTTTACCCAAGAGGATTAGTAGAAAGCTCAAATAGAACCCGCTTCAAAATGGTGCTGGACCACCCAAGGAATATTAAGTTATTTATTTTTTTATTTACTTTGGTGTATTTCTCACGGATTTGTGCGACTTTTTATAGAAATCACATTATGTTCAACGTTAAATCACTTTATGTTTATTTTTGGTGTGTAACTGCATTTTATTCTGAAGGGGAGTTTCAACACAAATTAAAATTATTAAATCAAAGCTGTCTAAAATATAAACAATTAACTTTCCCTTCAAGGCGTGTCAGCAAACGTTGACCGGGCCGAGGTGATAAAAAGGCAGGGGAGAATTTCTCTAGGCTACCGCGGCCAACATTCAAAGTTTAAGATAACTGTAACATGTTAAGATAGTTACACTGCTGGTCACCGTAAATGCAACACCAAGAAAGACAAGAGATAGCACAACAAAATTTATTTTGTAGATAACATGTTGACCAAGTATCAAATGATTAAATTTATAGACTTCTGTGAAAATTGGTTCCTGCCAGAATCAGTAGCCAGAGTAGCCGCCATTGTTGGAGATCACCGCTGCCACACGCCTCGGCATTGATTCAAAGAGACTTTGGATGTCCTCTTGGGGTACAGCAGATCAAGCAGCTTCCACACGTTGCCAAATATGATCTGGTGTGGCAGCTGGGTGTGTAATCTGGGTCAATCGTTCAGCAACCATGGACCACATGTTTTCTATCGGCGAAAAATAAGGAGAGCGAGCAGGCCAGGGAAGCAATTCAATATGGTGATTGACGAAGAACCTTTGGACAATGCGTGCCACGTGTGGTCACGCATTATCCTGTTGAAATATGGCTGTGGCCAAGTCCTGAAGGTATGGAAGGAAAACTGGCTCCAATACTTCGGAGATGTAGTTTTGGCTGTTTAAATTACCGGCAATGCGTACTAGAGGAGTGCGAGAGTGATATCCATTATCGCCCCATATCATAATACCCTGTGCAGGACCAGTGTGACGGTGCATAACGCAGCTGTTCAGCATCCTCTCTCATCCTGTCTCCAGACTCGAATCCGACCATCGTGGTGTTGCAGACAGATGCGTGACTCGTCAGTAAAGACAACTTCATTCCATTCTGCCGCCTACATCCATCTTTCATAGCACCATTGGTGGCGGAGACGTTTGTGGTTCTGCGTCAAGTGTAGACCAAGCAATGAACGTCTTACGGACTGACCACTCTGCTGTAAACGGCGTCGAATGGTACGTGTAGACACTGAATGATACGTTACAGACTCAATGTGCTGTGCTATGGTTCATGATGTGACTGAGTAATCCCTCACTGCCATGCGCACAATTTGCCTGTCCTTACCTCAAGTGGTGCACTGAGGTGGATGCGATCGACCATGTCGGTCCATCATACCCTCCTGCATCCAACGGTCACATATCTTCCTTTATGTCTTTTGGTTTCGTCCAACACGACTACCGATTTCACTGAAAGATAATTCATAATCTCGGTAGGCCACTATCCTTCCTCTGTTGAACTCGGATACTTGATCAAAAGCTGATCGCTGTTTTCTATGAGACATAACTGATTGTTTTTTAAAAAAACCACAAGAAAAACACAATTGCCGAACTTGAAATCGTCGAAATCTCCAAGCCTTAATTAGCGCTTTGAGGTGGCGCCACAGGCGCGCGTGATTTGTGTCTACGCTGAAATTCTATTCATTTGCATATGCATGTTGTAAATTTCATGTTATTTGCATGCTTCCTTCAGGGTGTTGTACTTACGGTGGCCAGCAGTGTATATAAGATGTAACTTGTTAAGATAATTGTATAAGATGTAACTTGTTAAGATAATTGTATAAGATGTAACTTTTTAAGATAATTTTATAAGATGTAACTTGCGTATACTTTAAAATCTTTGGTTTTTCATATGAGCGTACTCTGATTCTTGGATATTAAATTGCAATGCGTAAACATATCCACATTTTTAAGGAAATACCATAGTTGCAGTAAAAAAATCTGCCTAAAAATAAATACTAAAAAAAAAAAAAACTACAAATATACTGGGAAATTCAAAATTCCTATATTCTTAGTTGAAAATCTGCTACGAGCAGGATAGTAACTCTCGGCGGGACGCAATTTTCCCATCACTGCCTTAGGGGGCGATCGAGTAATTAGAAGGGACGTCAAGTAGTAAAGAGGCGGAAATGGGATGTCAAGAGTAATACGCGTTAGAGATTATTCTGTTAAAGGTGAAGAGTAATGTTCGGGTCCACGGTGAATATTGATAATAATTATTTGGCACAGATTTCAATACGGTGCTAAACTTATAGTTAAATATACATAAATCAGAATGTCTTATTAAAAATTTTATTCTTTTCTACACAGATAAAAGACGAAAAATTATGTTTTCTTCAATTAATAAGAATATTCAAAAATTCTGTAAAAAAGCAAGAAGCAAAATAAAAACAATCTCAATTTCTATTCTTTTTATGGTTAAATGTTTAATAAATTATTAAAACTAAACAGAAATTTGATTATTTAATTTTTTGTGGCCATTTAGATATGTTGTATTATGATATGGGGAGCAAATTCAAAGGTTTGGTTGATATGAAGTTACTGTTAATTGGAAAGAATGTTTTTTTTAAACCAAATTAAGTTTAGGATAATTTTTTGGAGAATAACAAGCTTAAATTTTGAAACTATATTGAACTGATCCCCAAATTTAGAAGTTCTCAGAAAGGCATTTTTATAATTTCCTGTTAAATTTTTTATTCAGTAGCAAAACATAAGAAACTCAATAAATGAAAGAAAATGATGAAATTGGTTTTTTTAAGCATATAAAATTATGTTTTATAGCAAAATTTTCTTATCAAAATAATTAAATAGTTCAAATATACTAGTAATTAGTATTTAACTCTGTTGCAGAATATTTCCTTTTTTATTATTAAGAATCATTTAAAGCTTGTTTGAATTTCATAACTGAGGTTAAAGTGAATAAATAATGAAAAAAAAAGTGTTCAATTTTATGCCTATTTCAAAGAAGTTTCTTTGATTTTGTAACTGAAATAATATTTCTGAGATTAACCAGAAAATAACATTTATTTGAAATTAAATTAAAAGTATTATCTATGAGCTACGTTATACTTTAATTTAAAATGTGTGGAAATGGATTACAGAACTCTTAAATATGTTCAATATCTTTGATATTTTTAGACTGATGTAATTTTGTATAATGGTTGCTTATCGCTATATAGGAATATAAATAGTGATTTAGATAATTTTGTTAGAAATTTACTAATCACTATGGGTAAAAATTAAGAACAAAATAAAAGAATGTGAAATATATGTTTTCAAGCAGAAAATGATATATAAATCAAAAATATTATTCTATAAGTTTAGAGTTTATTAAACATTGCCTAAACAAGTGTAAGAATCTTAAATGGAATCTGAAAAAACTCTGCAGGGACTTTTTCCAGGAAATTCAATAATTAAAACCTAACAATGAATATTATTTTAAATATCTCACCAACATTTCTCTATATCACTGTTTCAGTAATTTTTTTATTTAATTACTATAATGATAATTCTTCATGTAATGCTCTGTACTCTATTCGTCCCATTTTAATAGATTATTCCATTTTTAAGGTATCCGATTACGTTCGGAACCATGATTCTGCAAAAGCGTATAAATGGATAACGTTTATAATATTTAGAGCCACTTAGATTAGAAAATATATATAAAATTGTTTTAAGAATAGTATTACGATAAAAAAATTATTTAAGTACAATATTTTGACAAAAAATTAACTTAGAATAATCTTTTTTCAAAATGTTCTCCTTTTGTGAAAAATGCTTATTATAATAATATTTTGCCTGTCTATAGCTCAAACCTCTCTACAGAGGCTCAACTAGAATTTTTGAAATATATAACTTAGAAGTGGGTTTATTCATATTTTACGACAACAGAGGGGAGCAATTTTAAGAAAAAAACGCCGACAATTATTTAAATGGGTTGTAACTCTGAAAATAATGTGAATTTTCCAAAAATCATAGTTGAGTCTCTGAAAAGAGGTCTGAGCTATATACAGGCAAAATATTATTAAAATAGAACAATTTTTCACAAAAGAAGAACATTTTGAAAAAAGATTATTCTAAGTTAATTTTTAGCCAAAATATTGTATTTAAATAATTTTTTTTTGTCGAAATGTCCTTAAAACACTTTTATACATGTATTCTAATCTGACTCTAAAAATCATGAAAATTATCCATTTATGCTCTTTTTTAAAATCACGGTTCCGAACGTAGTCGGATACCTTGATCTTCATCGTGCAACTTTCCTTCATCTGTTTTAACCAGGGATTCGAACCGTAATTTTTTTTGGTTCCGATTCAACTAAAGAAGAGCATATCGGCTCAGTTCAGTTTTCGTTCCGATAAAAATAACGGTTTTCGGTTTTCAGCTCAGTTCCAGAGGAATAATTTTTTTTATGTAAAATCTTATCTTAAATCATCTATACTTCCAGTTCATTCAATTATTTTTAATCTGCCTTCTACAAGTAGTTTCGAGCGAAACTGAAAAGTTCTAGTAATCATCAAAACAGTAAATCGAGAAGCAATGTACATGTAATGATGTAAATAATGTGTCTGATGTTAAATTAGAAAATATTGGTAAGTTGATTACAGCAACAAAATGACCGAAGATATAACGAACCGAAATGAACAAATATTTTTTTCGGTTCAGTTCCGGTTTTGGTTCTGACAAAAAAAGTTTTTTTTTTCCAATTTTTGGATCAACTTCTTTTTAAAGCCCTGGCTTTAAGGTATCCGACTACGTTCGGAATCGTAATTTTGCAAAAGCGTGTAAATGGATAATATTTATGATATTTAGTGTCCCTGAGATTAGAATACATGTATAAAATTGTTTTAAGGGCATTATGACAAAAAAAATTATTTAAATACAATATTTTGCCAAAAAATTAACTTAGAATAACTTTTTTCCATCTGTTCTCCTTTTGTAAAAAATGCTTCTATTGTATTAATATTTTGCCTGTATTCAACTCAGACCTCTGTAAAGCGGCTCAACTAGAATTTTTGAAATATATAACTTAGAAGTTCGTTTATCCATGTTTTACAAAAACAGAAGGGAGAAATTTTAAGAAAATACGCCGATAATTATTTCAAATGGTTGCAAGTCTGAAAATAAAGTGAATTTTTCAAAAATCGTAGTTGAGCCTCTGTACAGAGGTCTGAGCTATATACAGGCAAAATATTAATACAATAAAAGCATTTTTTACAAAAGGAGAACATTTGGAAAAAAGGTTATTCTAAGTTAATTTTTTGCCAAAATATTGTATTTAAATAATTGTTTTTGTCAAAATGTCCTTAAAACAATTTTATACATGTATCCTAATCTAAGTGACACTAAATATCATGAAAATTATACATTTATGCTCTTTTTTAAAATCATGGTTCCGAACGTAGTCGGATACCTTAACCTTATCTGACTTGGTGGGGGAAATCTCTCACTAAAATCTGTTTTCTTTTGTTTTGCAAATTGGCTTTAAACTTAATTTTAGGTGTAACGTTTTACTATTGAAGCTGTATTTTTATCAACATATTTTTCGATATATTCTATTACTTTTTTAATATCTAAACATATGTAGGGCGCAATTTAGCAAAAGTAGCTCTTAAACGCATACTCACTCACTAATTTTAATGATGATCAAATAAATTATTTATCCAAAAAAGGTGCAAGGGTCTATTTTTCAATATTTTTGTTTGTAAAATATTGTGTTACAATTTATATAAATTTTGAAGGCTTTGTATCAAAATTAAATACTTTCCATTAATCTGTATTATCATTATAGTCACTAAAACACAATTAATAGTATAATTCGAAATTGCCATATTTCAAATGTAAAAATAATTCCTTTTCAAATAGATCTAATTAAAGAAAAGTTCATAGATCAGTTTTAAAATATAATTGGTAGCAGAACAATATTTATTCCAAATAACTAAAATAATGTAAATATAATTTAATAATCGCAACACAATTAGAAAATTTATGAAAATAACTGAATTCTAATTAACGTGGGTTAATATTATTTACTTTTTTCAATTAGAACTCAAAATCTGAATAAAGTAGCATGTATGACTTTTTTTTATTTAAGAATATTTTATTCTTAAAGAAATACTATCCCTCAAAAAATAGAACCTTTTTGAATCTCCCTTATACAATTGAAAAATGTATTTAAATAATCATCAAAAAGTACATCCATGGACAAATCTGCTGTTCAAATAGATAAAAAATCAATTTAACAATAACATCAAAATTTCATTACTTTATTTATTTTATCATTGTTATACGTAACAAGGAAACATTGTTTAAGTACTAGCCTACAAAATGTAGCATAAAGAAAAGGTATACATGTGCTTTGCGGATTGAAAATCTTTCATTTTTTCCATTCAAACAACATTCCATTTAAACAACAAAATCCTCGGAATAAATGATTGGATTTGTGCATCAAATCCAATAATGGATCCTAGTAAGGTAAGCAGAATATAATAAATAACTGGTGTGTTGAAAGTGCAACCCGCATTTATAGAAAGGGTTCTTTTGAAGATATTTGCGTCATTAATTTCACGTAAGAATGAAGATACTTAAGAAATATTTGTTACATATCTATTACCTGTCTTTTCTTTATTTTAAGTAAGTATATGTTAGTAAATATATTGTATGCAATATGGAGATGATAAATCAAATGGGATAGATTTAAGGAAATTATAGGAATAAATGTTTATTCTGAGAAACTTCTAGTGGAATATTTAGTTAAGGTTGCAGAATTGAAACAAAATGCCTAAATAACACAGAAACTATTCAGTGATCAACTTCGAATTAATGCCAAAAGTATATGTTTAAACAAACATATTACACACCTTATACACATTATATACTTGCGTGTGTCACGTACTACACACACATTTATAAACACGTCTTAATTTTCTCTTTCTCTCTCGCACATGCACATATAAAATGAGTGGCCAATTTATTATTACAGCCACCCCTTCAATACTATACTGGACTACTTTCTGTCCTTAATATTGCATTTATTCTTGTTGACATGAATTCTATAAGTTGTTATGTGTTATGGGGAAGTTGAGACCATAACAAATAAATTGCACTTTCCAATGCATTCAGATTGGAAATCTAAATGCATTGGAAAGTACAATTGGATGAAAGTGCAGATTGGAAATCTGAATGCATTGAATACTGGATTCCTCCTCTAGAGACCCCGTTTGATCTAATCCCTCTAATTCTCAATCGGATTGAGATTTAGAAACTGTGTATGCCAACTAAGAAAGGTAACGTTTCTGTCATGTTCCTTGAACCATGTGGGGACAATGCGACTTGTATATCAGGGAGCATTGTTATGCTTAAAGTATCCCTCTCAGGGAATGTGCTTTGTTAACTTAAAATGGTGTACTTGATCTGCGATAACAAATACCCTTAGACCTTCATTTGTTCTTCCGTACGAATCAAATGAATCATGCAATGCCAAAAAACAACCCCAAACCATACTATTGCCTTCACAGTTTGAAGAGTTTTAGCAATGCAGATGAGGTTCGTATTTTCATTCTGTTTTCTCCATATTCGCACCTTCTCATTTACATTGTAGTACAGTCCAATTATTGTGCTCCTTTGCGAAGTGAAGACTTCTTCTCTTGTTCTAGGCAAACTGTAGAGACTTTAGAACAGGTCATCGCTTCCATAATCTATTAGGTGTAATGTGCGACGAACTTATCGTTCATAGATGCAAATAATTACTCCTTAGGTTAGATTCCTTGCAAATCGAAGTATGGTTGCTCTTCTATTGGACTGGGCAACTATCGAAATTTATCTTTCTGTGGGAAATTTAAGAAGCCTTTGACTATCACAAGCCTGACGTTGAGGCCCAGTTTTCCGCTTGGCAATTTACTTTTTGTAAACATTAATAAGTTTCTCCATATTCGCACCTTGCCATTTACATTGTAGTAGAGTCCAATTATTGTGCTTCTTTGCGAAGTGAAGACTTCTGCTCTTGTTCAAGGCAAACTGTAGAGACTTTAGAACAGGTCATCGCTACCATAATCTACTCGGTGTAATGTGCGACGAACTTATCGTTCATAGATGTTCATAATTACTCCTTAGGTTAGATTCCTTGCAATTCGAAGTATGGTTGCTCTTCTATTGGACTGGACAACTATCGAAATTTGTCTTTCTGTGGGAAATTTAAGAAGCCTGTGACTACCACAAGCCTGACGTTGAGGCCCAGTCTTATGCTTGGCAATTCACTTTTTGTAAATATTAATAAGTGCTGCTCTCGAACACTTCACAAGTACACTTGTTTAGTTGATACTGGTTCTGACGCTTGGAACACTTACAAGCATTTCGTATTCAAACGTTGCTAAATAATGTTTCTTTTATTTTCACAAGCAACACAGTGTAATTGATACATCACTATATTCCGGCATTTCGTATTACTAGCTATCGTGTCATCTAGTTAAAATTACGTAAAGCTAGAGCTGATATCTGTAAAAGTGCGAAGTGGTCATAATAATTTGGCAAAGCAGTGTATATATAATACTTAAAAGTTATCAAAATTACAAAAAGTCCTGTATTTAGCAATTAAGGTATCCGACTACGTTCGGAACTGTGATTTTGCAAAAGCGCATAAATGGATAATTTTCATGATATTTAGTGTCACTTAGATTAGAATACATGTATAAAATTGTTTTAAGGACATTTTGACAAAAAAGAATTATTTAAATACAATATTTTGGCAAAAAATGAACTTAGAATAACCTTTTTCCAAATGTTCTCCTTTTGTAAAAAAAGGCTTCTATTTTATTAATATTTTGCCTGTATTCAGCTCAGACTTCTGTACAGAGGCTCAACTAGAACTTTTGAAACGCATAACTTGGAAGTCGGTTTATCCATGTTTTCCGAAAACAGAAGGGAGAAATTTTAAAAAAAATACGCCGATAATTATTTCAAATGGTTGTAACTCTGAAACTAATGTGAATTTTTCAAAAACATAGTTGAGCCTCTGTACAGAGGTCTGAGCTATATACAGGCAAAATATTAATACAATAGAAGCATTTTTTACAAAAGGAAAACATTTGGAAAAAAGGTTATTCTTAGTTCATTTTTTGCCCAAATATTGTATTTAAATAATTTTTTTTGTCATAATGTCCTTAAAACAATTTTATACATGTATTCTAATTTAAGTGACACTAAATATCATGAAAATTATACATTTATGTGCTTTTTTATAGTTATGGTTATAGTCGGATACCTTAAAATAGAACATTTTAACCTTTTTATGCACTTGTATTTATAACATTGGGCAAATACAGTACCGTAATACAGTATATGAAAAATTATTACACATCTTAGCATTTTAAATGAGAATATATATATAGCATACTTCGAAAACATTTTAGCTTGTAAGGAACAAAAGAAAAAGTACCTATTCTTAGGAAATGAAGTATATTGGTAGAGTGGTTACAAGCTGCTGAAAATATTGCTAAATGTTTTTCAGGGAAAAAAAATCATTCATATCCATTTATTGATATACAGTGTCAATACATATTCTAAAGATGGTTGAATGAAAATGAAAATTCTGGAATGATATTTAGTGTCATTGTAATATCTGTTTTCGTAATATCTCTAATTATAGGTCGCTTCTTTTCCATTTCCTAATAAATTATTTATGACCATAATTGGGATTATTCATAAGGCACTTATTCAGAGGGATATAAGAAAATATTCAGAGATTAATATGCATTTTTCTCTATTTATTATTCAGAAATGGGAATATTTTTTGATAAGAAAATAGTTCTGTTTTGGCCATTGCAACTTAGATGATAAATGACTTAAAATTAATTATATTGAAAATCAATAAAATAAAAAAATGGTCCAAAGTACAAGTTCTTGAATTGTTTCGTCATAATACTTTATTTAGGAAATACTAACAAACGAAATGGGTTAAATACTAGTAGTCTAAATGTTTACAGTACGTATGTGTTCCAGGTGAGTCTTACAGGGTTTTGAGTGACAAAATATCATTTATATTATTTAAATATTATATAATATATGCCGTTACAGTTTATGGGAAGAGTATTAAAAATTTCACTTAAATTAAAGAATTCCATTAAGTGTGTAAAAGTTATAAATAAATCTATCAGAAACTACCTACAGTACTTAAATTTAATATATATGCATATATGTGTATGTATTTTTGTGTAAGCGGCTTATAGGGTTTCGTAAAGTATCGATTTGTATTATAAATGATTTTATATTCATTTAATGGATTAAAATAATGGATTAAATTAATTTTATTGAATTAATTCCTTTTTCTTTAATAATTTTTTTATATATATAAGAAAGTGTGACGGGTCTTTACGCTACCTTCACCAACTAAACCTCTTGGGGAACCTTTGGACTAGCATTCGCGTTTATTGCACAGCCATCCTTCTCAAGAAGAAGCCTTGAGATGTAAATTGGTTAGAGTATATAAAGTTAGAGTTTAATAATCGTACGTCAGAAGCAGCGGAGCGTTACTAAGGTGAGATTTACAATTTATGCATCTTGTGTCTAATGGACGGATTTTGGCTACTAGACTAATGTAGTGGATCAATAATTGATAGGTTGGGATTGATTAAAGCTGAACTAATCTGATTACGTGCGCTTATTCACTTAAGGTGGTTGCTTTCTTTGTATCACTCCTAGGGCTCTTTTTTGTTGACTACTTTGTTGTGGAATATTACAATTGAATAATAATAAATTAGATTTATAATGGAGAGTTTTGGTCATGCTTCCCTCCCTCCCACAGATTTAGGTAGACAAGACAATGAGGAAGCGACTTTAGGGGGAAGTCGCTTACAAAACGAACTGTGAAAAGTACTTTTTTTCAAAGTTGAAAGTTAGTTAGAAAGACATTACAGATAAAGGTGACGCATGAAAAATGAAAGCAAAATCTATTATTTCATATATGCAAATGGCAAAAAAAAAAAAAAAAAAAAAAAAAAAAACGATTTCATCTTTCACTGCAAGAAAAGAAAGGCCGCGGTAGCCGAGTGGTATAGGTATCGGACCGTGGCTTGCCTTGTCAGGAGTTCGAACCCAGTACCACTAAAGACCCGCCGTGTAGGGCAGCGATGCACCTTAAATCTGTCGAGAGCTGAAACGTCCTCCCGTTGGTGTGGTGTGGTAGTTAGGAGAGGGGGGTGCCAGCTCAGGTGTCGTCCACGTCACTTGACCATGGTTCAAAATTACGTGGTCCGTCGCCAAAAGCCCTCGTGTAGCTAAACAGTGCGATTTTAATATTCAGTTAATTAATCAAGCAAGCAAGAAAAGAAAGGGAATGCGCTTCCAGTGGTGTTTCATGCTGTGAATGAATATGTAGATCAAATGTGGGGATAGTGTCTACCACAAAAGTGGCACAAAACAGTTTGAAAATTATGATTAAAAAATTTTCTCTACCGGATGTAAGTCCTTGGGTCTTGCTAGCTAACGCATTCGTTTAATCTATTAACTTTAAAATATTTCTCTGCAGTTTCTCATAACAGTGTGACTTCGTATAGACTTTCATGAATAAGAACCTTGAACCCATTCTATCTCGGAGAAGAGAACATAAGTTCCAAGAACATGCTGCAAATTGTAATACCTTTTTCTATTACTATATGAAACCCAGTGACTGAGAGGTAGATTCAGCCTTGTATCCCTTCAGTGTACCGCTAACTGAGTACGAAGAAAGTTTGAGGACTAAACACTGGGGGTTTCGCTGACTATCTAACCATAACATCTGCTCATACTCCTCAGTGCCCGAGGTCACGAAAACTGAGAAAGTCACAGTAGTTCTTGGCCCTTATGGGCTGTTGTATCACTGAGTCTTACAGTATTGGTATAAATTACCTCTACACAAGTGCGTATGCTCTGTAGACGTTATGCTCATCCAAACTAGCATGTTACCACAGCGATGTTTATCTCTTGAAACGATCTTACAAGGATAGTAACTTATTTCATATTTTTCTCTAGATTATACTTTGGTGAGAATCACTTTTTAAACTGAATTGCAATCCATCGGGGGTATAAAAACATATATCTCCAATTATGATTTATCAAATTCCCATGTTTTTGATTCCATCGTAAACGGGTTATCATTTGCCAGAAAGTCAATAACATGCAACTATCTAGACGGCCTGAATCTGTGAATCTGGAAATCATTGTTCCTATAGTTGATGCAAGTACCAAAACACCGGTGAAACACGCATTGTCCGGATAGAAATTGGTCTAGCCTTGCTATTGCTACTCTCGTTCGATATGATTTGACTATGAATATATTCACTGGATTAGTACCATTTTTACAATTCAGAAATTACACACTGTACAATATTTATGACAGTAGGCACTTATTTGTGTGGTGTTCTACTTTCTAATATTCGAATAAATTTGCCTTTATTAAACAATATAATTTATTGTCTTTGCATTAAAACCAAAGATTTCGCACTAAATGAAAATCTCTCAATATCTTCCATTACACAACAAGAATCCTGAATACACAAGTATTTTCGGTAACTTTTCACATCCTCTTGTTACGCATGTAACGAAACGTTTGCTTTTACATAAATATTGATTAATATTGATGTGTTCGCGCATGTGCCATTTAAATTATTTTGTCTTCATTTAATCTTTTTATTTCTACATTTTCCCAATTATTCCTTAGCTTCTGGACATCGAATTTTTGAAGAACATATTTGGTGGAATTTTGAACAGTGAGTGAGTGAGTGAGTGAATTTGGATTTTAATGGCGCAAGGGCCAACTTCGGCCAAGCTGCGCCAAACACTTGTTAAAAAGAATAAGTATTTATTTTTTTTAATAAAATGTATAAAAATACATGCACACATGTATATGCATGCATGCATGCATAATATTAAAATCTAATTAAAAGTACAAATCAAATCAAATATAAAAATCTAATTTTTAAAAGAAAGGCAAATAGATTTTGGTGGGGAGATTCTCTCACCAAGTCAGATAAGGTTAAATTAGATGTAGGAAAAAAGGTGATGCGATGATGGTCAAAAACTGGACATTCAATTAAAATGTGACGGGAATATTGAACAGACATACATGGAGTTGGCATGATGTTGAACACGAGCATGTGAATCAGAGTATTGCATCAAAGATATTTCTCAAATTTGTGCTCCCTCTGTCCTAAATTAGTAGTTACATTTGAGTACCGATATTGATATTGATTATTTTATGATTTTGTTTAAGCATTTTTCAGAGAGTTCAGATGTTATTAATGACTAACATTAGTTTACCAAACATTCTCTCTCGTTAAATTAAAACCAAATTAGCTTTTAACTCAAGGGTTTCCCCACTCTTAAGCTAATTCTCATTTTGTAAGGACTCTTCCACCAATAATCGCATTAAACTGTCTTCTAGCTAATGAATCGGGAATTCACTAAGATGAAAATGATCTGTCTGCTATACTGGTGGAAGAGTCCTTACAGAATGGGACATCTCTTAAAAGAGAATGAATTCTGTAATTTTTCTTCGAATAACTTGCCCCAAAATAAGTGCTACATTCATGGAAAATAAAAAAAATGAGAATTAAAATGCCAAATTGTGTTAATTTTGATCGCAAATAAAGCCATTTTAATTGATATTTAATGAATTTTTTCCATGTGATATAGCTACGGGGTTACCTGCCAGGTTTTGTGGAAAAATATTTAGATGATGAAATTTTTTCTTATAGAGATGGGTTACTTTATATGGGTTTCTCTCCGCCTGACATCATACTGTTTTTTACGCAAGCTTGTAAAGCAGTGCTTCTCAAACTTTGAATACTGGCGCTCCCCTTTTCAATCACAATTTTTATCGCGACCCCCTTATACATTAATAATATACTGAATGCAATAATAATGCACTTTGACGCTAAATCTACAATACGCGATCTTAATTTTAAACCATACAAATTAATAACATAAATCAGTGCTTCTCAAACTTTCAATACTGGTGACCCACTTTCCAATCATAATTTTTATTGCGTCGACCTTATACAATAATAATGTATTGAATGCAATAATAATGCACTTTGACGCTAAAGCTACAAAACTATCTCTTAATTATAAACCGTACAAATTAATAAGATAAGTATATTAAATTTTCTATATTTAACTTTTAAGTAATATATATATATATTTTTCTCGAATTTTTAAATTGGAACAGATTGTAAAATGCGGTGGCTGCTTTCAAGACAAATATAGATCTCAGCCAAATATATAGAAAATGCACTCAGAGAGTCAATTTCTAATCGTAAGCCTTCCTTTGAAAACCTTTCCTCTGCGAAACAAGCCCACGGAAGTCGCTAATACTTATTAAACTTGCTCTTAATTTAGTATTAATAAATTAGTTATAAAATACCTTCTGCAGCACTAATACATTAAAATTATACTGTCTGAAGTACCCGCTCTTCGTACGAGTTCATTTTTTAAAAAACTAAAACATTCTTGATAAATAGCTGAATTGTCAGGAGAATAAACCCAAATGCGCGACAATGTTTACGAAAATGTAAAATGATATTTTAAAATAAATGCTCATATTATAATTAGTTTTAAGCGAACTGTAATTTTAAGCCTCACAGAATTAGCATTTAGAACTAATGTTAAACAATGAAAAATAATATAAAATTCCAATGAAGATTAATAGTGTATTTAATATTTAATATTTAAAAATAGAAGACTTCAAAATGTTTTATCCCGGTGGCAGACACACTCGATACTAGCGTTAATGGTCACGCGGGGTGATTGATTCACCCCAATCCTTTTTTTTTATAATTATTTTACTGTACACGATACAAATCATGAGTCCAGTGAATAATTTAATTAAGAGAAAGTAAACTTACTTACTTTCAAGAACTTTTCAATTTTTCTTTGGTAACAAATAAACAGTTTTGCCAGAATTAACGATTTTGTGATCAGTGTGTAATTAGTTTTGTAATTAGTTTTGTAATTAGTTTTTAAATCTTTTATTTTCGATATGATAGTGCCCCCCTCGTAGGGGTATCGCGCCCCCCAGTTTGAGAAACACTATTGTAAAGTTAAAAAATACATTGTCTTCTTAATTTTCTTCTTCTATATTTTTAAAAGCTGTGACGGGTTCTATACATGTCCTTTCGCAAATCCTCTTGGGGAAATACTTCTTTTAGTGTTGTTTGAATGTAGAACCGTCTTCCGTAGAGAGAACTTGATTTTATGTTAATTTGGTGCTATTTAAACCTTAGCAATATGAGTGTTGAAGTTAATCATTACTCTGTATAGTGAAAGTAAAACTCACGAGGTGCCTTTTGGAAACCTTGGTGAATAGGAGGAGAAGTTTTAGACTGGATTATAGTTTGACCCAAGAGATATCCTATGATAGTTTTTCTATCGGATAATACTCAAATAAGTGTTGAATTTATTGTATAATGAATTTAAGATAGTTAATTAATTTGATTGCTCCCTCGGTTTATAACCCTGATTGATAGCAAATTGATCAAACCAAATAAAATCGATTATTTTTATAACAATGTCTGATGATTCGGTGTTCTAAATGTAGACCGCAACCTTAGGGTGGCGACAAAGCAATTTAGACAGAATTAACTAAGTTGTGAATATTTTTCGAGGGCATCAAATGTTGAAAAGACTATATTGCGTTGAAAAATCAGAGATCAAGAACATTTAAATCCGGACTCTTTGGACCTTGTCTCATTACAGTTGCAAAATTCATCAGTGTTTTAATCATTCATCCTTGATACAGAGATCATTCATTGCCAAATAAGGCTCTGTATCTAAACGTAGCAACTAATTTGGGACAAAATATTTAACCTAAATGCAGTAACTTATTTTGTCAGAGAGAGTATGCAGTAATTTTACAAATGAATATTATTTCATTTCCTAGGTAAAATAACATTTTAACTATTTTTTTTTATTTATTGAATTATATGATCACAGAAAACATTTATGCTCTTGTAATTTATGCTCTGAGCTTTATCTCTTGACAGTTTTCTTTTTATTCCTATTCAGCTGAAGATAACTGTTGAGATTATGAACTATCAAATAAAGAAGGAATGAAGGAATAATTTAATTAAGCGATATGAAGAAATTGCAATTTGTATTTATCAAAAATTTAGAATAAGGTAACCCTAGTATCTTAAAGACACAAAAAAGCCAATAGTAGAGAAAATAATCATTTGCTTTTTAAAGAAATGTTGCAAAATATTTACCAAGTTGCATCAGAAAGAGAAACTTCGCAGGGATTAACTGCCCAATGCTCTACGTATTATGATCCAAAGATTCGGGGATAAGGTGTAGAAAACATCAGCCTGAATAATTCATAGCACAGAAGCACATCCACCTTCAAAGTAGTCCCCTTGGGGATGACAACACACTTCTGCCAGCGTTCGAATAATTTCTAGAAGCATAGCTGGAAGCCATTTTTCGCAATCTCCCATAAGGCCTCCTACGATGTTGCTTTCACTTCATTTGCTGACACAAAACGACGCCCGTATAAATATTTTTCCACTGATGCGTACAGGCAAATGTCACGCGGGATTAAGTCTGGTTAATAGGGGGGGGGGGGAGCCCGTTAGTGAGAGTTTTGACGGGGAACTCTTTTACCAATTGGGATCGGCGTGCCAGTGCGTTAGACGAAGAAGATATTAGTTGTCACTGCCAAAACTTAAACCGCTTACGACGAATGGACTCCCTCAAAAGACGTCTTCGAGAAGTGTGTAGCCTCAGGGATTTGTTCAAGTGTTTGGCAACGATCTTTTTTGAATAGAAAAATCTCACTTGGAAACACCACATTCTACATGCGCGAGATAAATTCCGGAACGCTCTTAGATCAATTTACCCCTTAATTTGCCGGAATTCCGATATGGATATGTTTAACAAAGTGCTTCTCTACACAGCCGTTTTGCGGCCCATTATCGCCTATGGCTGCCCTGTATGGGGTTATGCAGCAAAAACTAATGTTAAAATTCTAGAAATAGCTCAAAATTCTGTAATAAGAACTATCACAAAGGCTAATAGATATACCAAAAATTCTAACTTATACAAAGCTCTTAAACTCCATCCTTTTAAAAAATATATTCAAATCCTAGCAAAGAAATTCTTTGCCAATATTCCTAACATCAATAATGCAAACTTAATTAATTTAGATAACTATGTACCTCAGGATAATCATAAGAGACCTAGGAGAATTCTCCTAGACTCTTATAACCCACCATAATTTTAATTGATTCATTCATCTTTTGATGAATGACTTGCTAAAATCTTAAACTTTAATTTTTTCTCAATTCTTAACTTTTCATTGCTGCTCCCCATCAGGAACGCCCATTTTATTTACTCAATTCTGGTACAGCCAATAGAGATCTAACTCACTCAGTCTCAACCGCCAATCTCATTGCACCATATCCACACCAGGTCTCAGCGCATCTCACACAGTTCCAGCAGTCAAGACACCCACGGCACCTCCTTTCCCCCCACCACCACTTCGATTACTACGACTCCCAGCCAGCCAATCAGGAAGCTTCTAGCTCCCCACCCAGGACTCAACTTTCAGGCACCACTCACTATTCCGTGATGGGACGGAGGGACGCTTCGCGTCCCATGTTCCAAGAAACATAATTCAGTAATTCAGTAATTTTTTGAATAGATTCAGAAACCAACGCTACATTTTCCTCCTTTCATCAAGTCGAAGGTCGTCCAACGCTTTCATTGTATTTGTGGGATTCTCGGCCCTCTTTAAAACGTCGATGTCATTCGTAAACCTTAGATCTCGTTATGGTAGATTAACCGTACGTTTTATTTAGCATTTTAAGACTCCATTGGTGTTTTACTCAAGCGTTGAAAGAATTTAATGCTCAACGCTTTTCAAGAAAAGCCATCATTATTAGATCGTAAAACAAACCTAACTGGCTGAGGAAGATAACACCTGCGCGTACGGTTCGGTCACATCCCATGGACTAAACCAACCTGGTCAGAGAGGGGAGGGATGGGAGAATCTATTTGAAGTGCTTTAACTTTAAGTACTGGCTTTTGTTGTCAGCAATGACCACAATCCCCAAACTTAAGAATCGTACTACGTACTACGATCATATAATTTATAATGCAATAATGATAAGTTTATATTCTATGCATAATTTTATTCGTATTTTGTGTAAGTTCTGTATTAGTTCAATTTAAAATTCTTTCAGCAATCAGCAAGTTTTCTGAACTACATATTAAAATAATACAACCACTCATGCTCATTATGTTAAATTATACAGAGTATTTCACGTCACTTTAGTTTATTTTTACTTCATTAGGATACAAAGTATAAAATCGCATTTACGCTTAAAAACTAAATATATATGTATATATATATAACTTTTTTTAATTGTTTTTTCCTTTTATCTAAAAAATATATGGAATTAAAATAAACTATAAATTATGAAAATACCTTTTTTAAACATCATCCCGTCTTACTTTTTCTTGTTTTTCACAAGTTTGTTCTTTGATCCTTATCCTTTTTTCAAGTGCACAAAGCATTATACAAAGAAAAAAACAATTACTAAACAGAAACTCGTTTTTTCTTGTTGAGAAGATTAAAATAAGATTTTGTAGGAAAAACGCTTAATTAAAGAAAGAAGAATACGAAAGAAAAAAAAAATAGTGGCTTTTAAAATTTATGTGAAATTAATATCTTACGTATAAGATACTCTTGAAATTTCCATTTACTCACAAATGTAACACCTCTCTCTATATCCCTTTAAGACCAGAATTATTTTTGTAAGTTTAATTATTAAATTCTTCTTGTTATTAGTACTATATTGACCCCAATGACACTGGGAACAATAATAAAAAAAATCCTGCCCCCATTGAACGTAGACAGTATCCGCATGATCGTGCGGGTTGGGATTTTTCTGTGAAATTTTTTCCACAGGAAAATTTTTTGCTCAACGTTAATGGAAAAGTCACACTTAATTCAACTAAAATAGTTACAAATAAGGAAATTATTGATGTAAAATTAATTGTTTTATTGACTCATGATTTATTTTCTGTAGAAATCTTTAAAATATGATTTTGTTTTTGATATTACATTTTTTAAAACATGTTTTCGAACTGCTTTCGTGGTTTTCAAGTCTGCACTTGCGGGGTCTTGAAATGTCATGAACACATCGAAAATGGCTATACATGCCAAGCCTTTTTATCTTGGAATGACCAGGACAAATGGCATGAACTTCGATCTTTATGCGAGTGGAATCACAACACTGTTATCTTCATCATCAGTTAAAATACTTTTGTTAGTAGGTGGAGAACCTGCTAACGCGCTTCAACTCTCTCTAACTTAAATTTTAAGTGAGCCATTTTGATTTTGGGAGGAATTTTATTTTTGGTATTGCATCTTGTTTGCACAGAAACCAAAAATTTGCAACAGCTAAATCAATGTTATGAATATGTTCAAGAGACTTTTATGGTAAAAAATGATCCAAAATTGTCTTTCCATTTCAAATATTCTCATGTTTTTCTTCATCGCTCTCATCTTAACTTGATGTCTTTCAATATACGTGTGATTCATGTTTCGTTCGCAGCATTGTCATCATCCAAGCAGTCACTAAGTTCTGATCTAAGTTCAATTTGATTTATTCATCAATTGCAAAATTTCTTCTTGTATGAGAATTCTTCTCCTTTTAGACACCCGAAAAAGTTTTGGGTTAAAAGTTAGCACAGTATACAACATAAAAAATAATAAAATGTATCAAAAATGTTAATTCTTTAAAAATAAATATTCTGAAATCACACCTTACAAACTCCCTCCGGAAAACCCCAAATTTATTTGGGGGGAAAGGGAGGAAGACATATGAATACAGATATCTGTGTAAAGGATGAAAATGTCATACCCCTCAAAAAATGTATGAAAGAGTCAATGAATTGCAAAAAAGAGCGAAAGAAAGAAAAAAGGGATTCTCCTCCATGGCAATCCCCAAGGAAACATATTAATTATATAATAATATATTTTGTTTTTATTTAGGCTTTTGTCAACATTATTGAGACTGATAAGAAAACTCATATGGCAAGATCTTAATTTTAAAGCTGCAGTGACTCCATTAACGCCCAACTCGCACGATCTTGCGGGTAACGAAATCCCGAGTCCTACAAGCAAAATTAATAGATTATAGTTCATATTTTTTTAAAACTTTACAGTTATTTAGAAATTAATACAAAAAAATTATACCTAATCAATTAGAAATATATTGATAGTTACTTTTTTACTACAGATTAAAAGAAGATGTGTTTTCGTCGTATTTGAAAACAAAGCTAGATTTGACAGCTGAAAGTAAAACATGGACTACAAACACCTTCTGTTGATAAAAAGTGATGTTGTTGTTGTGTCCTTCCCGAAAGGAAGGAATGAATGTTGCCAGAGCCTGAGACAGGTTGGACTTCCTTACGATACATGGCGAAACCACCTATCTCCACAATTTAGGCATGGATCTGGAGAGGAGGGAAATATTCTCCAGCCCCCTGCAATCGTGATTCAGCCCACAAGACTATCAGACCCACTGATTTAACGAGCACGTACTCCGTGTGTACTCGGAGGGTATTTGGTGGCAGCGGGCATCGAATCCAGGCCTTCCGGTCTGGAGTCCGATGCTCTAACCACTAGGCTACCCACGGCCTGATACTTTACACTTTCTGAAAACAAGCTCAATAGTTGGATTCAGGACTTTCTTACATACGAGTATTCCAGAAACAAAAACATAAAGAATATCCAACCCGCACAATCGTGTGGGTTGGGTCTTAAAGGGTTATATAAAAAAAGTTTTCATGATGCTGTACTAAATATTGGATTATTTAAGTTCAGCTGCAACATATGGCACCAGGATATTTTTTTAAATAAAATTATTCTTGGCTACGAACATTTTAGAAATACATTAACTTGAAAAATGCAGTTTTACAATTTGAACAATGAGTATGGAAAATTGTACAATTCGTGCTGCTAGTGTTGATTCACCGGTAGCTTGGGAGGTGGTATGCCTTTCCCCCTCCAGTTTCATTAAAAGATTTATCTAAAATATTTTAGTGAACTATAAACTCTGCACAAAAATAACAAAGATTTAATACCAGTTTTTTCAGACCTATTTCCATACAGCCTGAACCTAATTGGAGGAGTACGTTTTTGAGAAATAAATATTTTCATTCCATTTGAAACACTAAGATAAAGTTCTTTCGATCAGAGAAATGACTGTCTTCTAGAAAACACACCAAAATATCTTGAAAAATGCTACCGTAAATTTATAATTGTGTTACTTTTTCAATAGTATGCAAACCTAAGAAAAATGAATAATATTTTTAGAAAATATAATTTTTGAAGATATAATTTCTACAGAAGTTAAAGTGAAAATTCAGTGGATCTAACCATTTAAGGCATGAAAGATCATATTTATTTTAAAACTGCTCTGACATCTGGCTATCAGAAATATTATTTTAAAACAACTCTTCATGAATAATTTCTCACATTGCAGTTTTTTAATCAATAAATTTGTTTATTAAAAAAGAAAATATATATTAATTTTTTTTCAACATTTGTGTTTGGAATTCGATGAGATGGCAAGATCATCAAAATAGTAATAATGCATACTAATACATAAATACGGTTTATTATATGGTTATAAAGCTAAAAGATCTAAAAAAATAGTTCTATCTACAATCATCTTTGTCAAGTATATTTAGATATATAGACAGTAGGTTGAGCTGTTTGAAAGATTTCTCGCGTTTTATTACTCAGGATAATGGTTCTCTATGAAAACTGAAATGGTGTCTAACATAAGAAGGCATTTGTGAAATAACAATAAACTGTGGACGGTTCTAACATAAATAATATATTCCTTATACCTTTTACGTCACAGGTTTCAAATAGAGTTTATTTGTGTGTGAGTGTGTATATATATCTTCTTTAACTTTTTAGCTCAATAATACAGCGTTTATCAAATTGTGAAGCGCGCCCCCCTTGGGAGAGCGTGACATCTCTACGAGGGGTGCGCAAGCATATTGAAAAGTCAAAAGCAAAAGATTATGTTTAAAAAAATTATTAATTTACTAAGAGTGAACAAACAAAATACATTCTGATATAAGAAAATAAAATCCACATTTACACTGAGTAATATATTTATAAATATATCAGGGTTACACAATGTATTTTATAATTAGTTTACCAATACTAAGTTAAGAACAACTTTAATAATTACCAGTGCCTCCATGGGCTTGTCATATATAAAATTATATACAAAAATTAACACTCATCTTGATCATTTGTACGGTTTATAATAAATCTCTTAACTTCCAAAGTAAAGTAATAAATAAAAGCAATTTTTTTATTGCTTTTATTTATTCCTTTTCTGAGCTTCTGAAATGAGTAAATTCAACGCAAACACTGTGAAGTCCTTTTGTTCAATTCCAAAGCTTTCAAAATAATTTTATGGATAGCAGTGCACAGAAAAGATCGTACTTCGAAAAGACGTATATATACGTCCGGTGCAATTAGCACACTTGATTGAGACGTTTATACGCGTCGGTGGCACTTAAGAGGTTAAAGTTGTACTGTAGTTTTAGCATCAAAATATAGTATTATTGAATTCAATACATTGTTATTGTATGAGGGGGCCGCGATGAAAATTATGATTGAATATTGGGTCGCGAGAATAAAAACTTTGAGAAGCACTGCAATAATATCATATGAAGAATAATTAGGTAGTTTTACAATTTTCAAACTTCGTAAAATTTAGTAGATCCAAATGAATTTATGTTATATTGATCAACATCAATAATGGTAATATTTGTGTTTGTAAACTATCGTATCGTTTACTAAATTTTTATTCTAAATTAATTTTTTCAAATTTTGTTTCTTTTTAGTTTAAATGAGTGAGTGAGTGAGAGAGAGAGAGAGTTATACTAAGGTCGCGCTATAAAGCAACCCGAAAGCTATTGACGAAGGACATTGTAATTTTGCATCTTGGTCAAGTAACGAGGATGACAATTCCCTCTCCTATTTACCACACCATACCAGGGGGAGGATATTGAGCCTCCACTGATTTAAAGTGCATAGATTCCCTCTACACGGCACGCTGAGTGCTTCGATAAATTATTTCATCAAATGATATTATGTATGAATTATGGCTACAATAATTAAATAATGAGTGTTTGTCATATTTCTTTAAGAAATTCTTTTTTTCTTATTATTTCATTTTAGCAATATGTGAATAATTCCCTGTGTGTTCTGTACTTATGTAAATCACTTAAATACCTACTGATATGAGGTTGTAGCTCGAAAGAGCTGGGAACTCAAGTCATCCACCCAAGGATATTTACATAAGTTTCAAACAAATCTCACATTTTATAAAATAATACAAATTCTCTAAATAACTGCTTTATTTGACAGTTAACTCCCATAGTTTTAAATGTAATTCTTATTTGCCTATAAAATAAATAAATATTTAGAAATAAGTTAAAATGTTAAAGTTTATGAGTGCAACAGTAAAAAAATACCGCATGCAGAAAGGCGTTTATGATGTTTCGCAAATAGAAGAACTAAATACTATCATTTGAATATCATATTTACCATCTCACTTTTAACACGGGAGTGGTCGCGTGAGGCACTGATTCACTCGAGGGTCCCGGAATCTTTAATAATGAGAAAACTATTTATTTGTTAATAATGACCTTGAGACAGTATCCTTCTACATCAAGGGTCTCCAACCCCCGGTCCGTGGATCAAATACTATCGGTCCACACAAGAAACATTAAATTATTTCTAATTTATTTTCTGTGGCATATTTTTCTTGGGTTTGGACTGCTTTTCTTGTGAAAATCACTTTATAATCCTTGTTATATTCCTTTATATTCATTTTTGGTGTAGCTATATGTTATTCTGAAGATACGTTTGAATACTATTAAGAGGACATGGTAAGATTTACGCAAAAATTTTTAATTTAAGGATTTAAAAATTTTTTTGGTTGCCTCCTATGTATGTATACTATGTTAAACAGATTTTGTGCTCAAAATTTCATAAAAAGCTAGCAATAAAGTAATTTTTTAAGGAAAAAAAATTTTTGAAGTGATTTTAAAATGCTATTCCTCTTACAAAAATTGACGTACATGCATGAAATTTGATTTACAAGGACATCAATGTATAAAAAAAGTTGGTATGGGTTTTGCGTTAACGTGATTGGTATTCATGCAATACTTCTTTTTATGAATGTTTATTGAAAATTACTTAAGAAACGTATACATTCTGAGTTCAATTATTTTTTAAAAAAGAAATATTGCTTTGATTCAAAAATGCATACCAACTTTTGTAACATGTACTATTAGCAATAGGTAAAAAAAATTTCAAAGCATTAGGAGCAATAGAAAAAAGGCCTTAGTATTTTAAATGAAGACAAACTAGTTATTTTATCTTTCTGAGATAAGTCAGTTCAAAGTTTTGATTTGCCATAGGGATGTGAATAAAAACGAACGTGAAAACTATCATAATTCTGCGTTTTTTAAGTTCAGAGCTTTCAAATTTTGTAAGGTTATTGCGTCAATTGAATCGTACTGTGTCCCTCCTTAAAATAAAATTATTAAATCAAAACAATCTAAAATATAAACAATCAACGCCCTCCCCCTCAGCAGGCCGCGGTAAAATTATCCAACTTTGACCGGTCCGTGGCGATAAAAAGTTTGGGGAGCACTGCTCTGTATAACAGTCTTAAGAGGAACAAAAATATATTCCTCACACAAGAGTGTCTTCCTCTTTTTGGGAGTGAAAAATACATTTTACAATCTTAAGAAATTTGGGGTGACTCAGTTCCCCGTGTGATCACTTTTGTTCCAAAATATTTTCTATGAACAACCTTCATTTTCCCCCTGTAAGCGTCTTAGTGAGTTTGACTGCTGTGTTCTACAACTCATTGTGGTTTACATATGTAAATGAACAGAATATAAGGAAAAGAAACGGGCATCTGCGATGTCTATAGGTTGGAGATGAAACCGATCAAGCAAGGGAGAAATCTGATAAAATAATTGATATTATAATCATGAAAGCGAAAATAAATTTGAGAAAAGGGTTGAACATGAAACGTTTGAGTTGAAAAGTAAATTTTCAAATGTTATGTAAAAATCTCTTTCAAGAAAGATATGAAGCCTTAAGTGTCCTGCAAGACACATTGCATCATGTCAAAAAGGCACAAGCAAGAAAAAGCCCAACATGCTATTTGTAATACATCAGAAGACAATACAATTACAATAACTTGGACAAAATATGATAGTTTTTTCTTGCAATAATCATTCCTACAATGTTAGCAAAAAGTGTCTGTGATACGTGTTCTCTTTTAAAGTCACGCACTTTTGAAACCTTTTAGTTCAGTTTGATTGAATTTCTTCTCAAATTATCAAAGAAAAATAGAAAAGTCCTTAAAAGTAGGTAAGTGTACTTTCTCTTAATTAAATTAATTCACTTGTGTTACGAATTTTGCCGTTTACAATAAAAATAACTATAAAAAAAGAAAAAAAAGATTGGAGTTTCTCCCTCAAAGAACGAGCGAAAATTATAACAGATTATTTTTAGTAGATGAAAACGTACTCATTATAAACAAGTTTAAATGTGTTCAAGAAAAGTTTCTTTAAAACAGTTGTACTAGCAATAACTCAAACAGATATCTCTGTCTTATCGCAGACAACGCGCAATCAGATTCTGAAATCGATTCGACTGCTGTGTATCAAAAAGGTCTCTTATATAACATCACGGAATTTTCCAGAAAGGTCAATTCCACAGACTTCACGATGGTTTCTTGGTGGTAGCAATTTTCGCCAAATCTGTCACAAAGGGTGTAAAAGTAGCCAATCTGGAAACCATGCTCACATCTTCTGGGGTTGTCATAATTTTATTCAATTCAACGCTGGGAAGCGAATTTTCTCACTAAAACACAATTTTCCACAAGGAAAGTAACGCTACAGGGAAAACAACGCATCATATTAACGTCAAAGTATTTCTGGTAACTAATAAACTTTTTTATTGCACTCAATTAAATATTTCATACCACTTTTTTTCATAGTATTTACTAAAAAATAATTTTGCTGCAAGTTCCTATTTAATGAATTAGTAAATTTAAATATAGTTTCCATATCAATTCTTTTCATTTTAAACTGTAGTAGTAAGAGTAAAATGAAAGAAAAAGTATGATTTATTTGAGAAATGAGAATTTTATGCCACTCTTACAATCACCTTCCCACCTTATCTACTTAGCAGTTGCTACCCATAATTATGGAAAATGAATTCCATCACAGCAAGTTACAATCAATGTAACAGAACTAATGTCACTTCGTTTCATCCATCATGAGACTTAATACCTAATATTAATAAGCAATAGTGCCGTGAGTGAATAGAAACAAGTAAGAGAATGATTTCCTTTCAAGTTCCATCTATGTTCAAGCAAATTGTAGCTTCCAAGTCGTGCATAGCATGAATATTTAATTTGTTTTCGTTGGACCAAATATGTACAGCTGATTAGGACAGAGAGACGTGAATATCTATCGTATAAGGAAAATGTTTCAAAATAATCGATGTCTGAACAGGAAACGGGTCGCCTTCAGAGCCTTTCAAAGCAATCGATTTGGTCAGTTGTTACATGTTGTTCTATGAATTGCTTAATCAGGTTTAAAAGGATAATAATTCAAGATAATAATACTGTAAATTTTCCTACGTGTTTTAAATAATAGTAACATTTTTTTTTAAGATACGAAACATTTATTCAAGGTTTCCGACTACATGCGACAACTTCTTTAAAAAAAAATGGAAATATGGGGATTTTTTTGTGGTTTTTAGAAATATTTAGTACATTT
>BMAV01022075.1:17134-39374 GCA_019973955.1 Trichonephila inaurata madagascariensis | reverse complement strand
AAAAATTACATAAACGGGGCCCCGCTCTGTACAAAAGTTTTATAAACAAATTCTCAATTTTTCAGTTTTGATTTGTTACTTTATAATTCATGTTTGAAATGACCTTCAGGATAAGAGATATTTTAATTTTTAAACTAGAGCACCTTATCTTAGTGATTATATGAAATTGCTTAAAAAGACAGTGATTATATTCACATAAAGGACTGTAAATTTTGAAATAAAACAGTGATTGATAAATCTGAAGGTCAAAACACTTCTACTGTTATACAAAACTTACACAAATATTTTCAAAACTTTTTGAACAATCGCTGTTCCAGTTTGAGCATATTAAAAAACACATTTGGAGTGAAACACATTTTAATGTATGACATCTTGCAGAAAGTAGTGGCAACTGCTTTTACTAAAACATTTGTAGTTTTTGTTCTAGTGAATGGAAAATAATAAACTTAGTATTTTTATAATGCTAATAAGATTGCCTATAAAATAAATAAAATCATAAAATGTCAATTTTTGGCAAAGTCCACTTTAGGGTAGTCGAATATCTTAAGGTAAAAGATACATTTCGATCTTTTCATTTTTAAATATTTATAAAATACGATGCTGAATATGAAACTAAGACATTGTTTCCTTACTGAGTATTAGATATCTATTGTTCGTAGTGAGAGAAATAACTGAGGTATCAAAGTTCTGATAAAGTTTTACGAAAGAGTATAAATGAGAATTTTTTTTTTTTTAAATTAAGATGAATGATTATTTTATTGAATTAGAATAGACTTTTAAAATTGTTTTAAAAATTCCATTACAAACAAAAATTAATTAAATGTAATTCTTTTACAAAAAATGAAGAAAAAAATGACATATTTTCAGTATAATTTCATTTTATGAACATTTCATCTATACTAGTAATATTTGCCTACAAATTTCTTTACCGAACCTGGATTAGAAATTTTAAAGAATTCCCGGTTTTTTCGAAGCTACTATCAATTGAAATGATAAACAGTTTTTTTTTTTGTCAGAATTTCTCTACTTTGATATGCATAAAAATATGAAAAATTCCACTTTAAACTATATATTTCAAAATCATTGTTCAGACTCTGTATACATGTCTTAGCTATATGCAGGCAACATATTATTATCTCGGAATCCTTTACTAGAAAAGGAAAATGATTTGATAATATGTCGTTCTTTCTTCATATTATGTCATCAGATATTACTTAAGTAATTTTTTTTTTTAATCATATTCTTGAAACACTTTTATGTGTACCTTCTAATTCAGGGGATGCTAAATACCAAAAATAATATTCACTCAGTCACTTTTTAAAAATTACAGTTCCGAACGTAGTCAGATATTTTAAATGAGAACGCGATGTTTGTTTTTTCTAATAAAAGGGATTAAAAAATATGTCAAAGCAAAAACTTAAAATTTAATCTTCTATTTATGGCTTTTCACATGAATTCTTTCTTTTCATTATAAATCTTATTTTTGTTATTCTTAACAACAGTTTGAACAAACAAATTAAAAATGAATATAAGTGCATACTATTTAAGCACACTATATTATAATGAGAAAATTCCTGTAATTTTTTAAAAAAATTGACTGCCTTTTGTACCATTAAACTGTTAGTTAAATTATATTTAATATAAAATTATGAAAAAAAAAAACATGTCTTTGCATGAGAAAACAATGATAGAGAGAAAATCACATTAAAAACTGGATTAAAAAATTCTACTTAAATTATATAAAAAAAGACTATTCTAATTCATCCAATTATAATTAATGTACTAATTTAATATGAATAAAACATATTTTCAAGAATTCAGTTTCCTATTTAATTTCACGTTTCATTTTTTTAATTATTTAAAATGCCCTTTCATACTTTCATGTCTTTTTTAAAGCCATCTACAAACTTTTTGTTGATTACACGGATAACGGCTTCAAGAGTGTTTTATTTTTCAGGAAATTTTTTTTTATTATTTAAACGTTTTGGTGCTCTAATAACAGTTTTTTTTTATTTTTGCTTTTGTTTTTGTATATTGTTCTACTTGTGATAATTCTCCAGGCAAGTGAGATATTAAAACCTAACTACAAAAAACAATCTCATTTGCAGAAGATAAAACAGCTTCTTCTTTCTCACTTTGCCTTTTTTTGAAAGCTGAATAGGGAAAAGAGATAGAGCCCAAGAAGTTTACACTAAATATAATTGTTTCGTTCCTCTTGATGAAAAGAAAATTCACTAAAGAATAATTTTCTTTAAACCAACTTTTTGTGTTTTTCATCTTTTTCATTAATTTTTTATGAGTTATTCTCTTCTGTAAATAATTTCTGAATTTTAAAAAAAGGAACTCATAAATTTTCTTTACATAAACACTCAAGTAAATAGCCAAATATTGGATTATGAATTTTTCTGGGTGGTAGCCCATATTTTAAATGTACGTCTGTGAGATGAATTCTTAAAGCGGAATTATTAATTAGTAGCAAATTTATATTTTAATAATAAACTTCAATAAATGTTTATAATGATCTTTACGCATTTATCTTCATTAGTACATTCAGTGTGTCTTCAAATCAAATAACAAGGAACAATTGCCTCAGTCGTGTAATATATAAATAAGAAATTAAGAATTCCAAAGTACATGTATAATAACTATATAAAATGCTTACTACTTTATTTATTATTATTTTATATATTAAAAATTATTTCTTATATTTCATATTTATTTATTTTTTCTTAAAAATTATTTTTCGTATTGGAAATTCTATCACATAATTTGTGATAGTGTGAAATGGATGTCCACTTATATTTCTATAGTTGATCTTTAATAATCATTAATACAGCCTTTCTCAAACTGTGCCCTCCCCTAAGGGGGCGTGATAATCCTAGGTGGAAAGTGCGAGCATATCAAAAAGTCGAAAATAAAAGTTTAAGAGAAATTACAGATTTACTGAAAAGAAGCAAATCAAAATACATTCCGACGTGATAAAAAAACAAAATACACATTTATACAGATAAAATAAGCTTATACTCTTAAATGCATCAGTAATGCGCAATGTATTTGATAATTAATTTATCAATACTAAATTAAGAACACGTTTAATAATTACTGGTGATTCCCTTGGACTTACCATAAACAAAACTATATAGAAAATTTAGTACTTATCTTGATAATTTTCACGATTTATAATTAAAATTATATTGTAACTTTAGAGTCAAGGTACATTATTATTACATTCAGTACATTGTTATTGTATGATGGGGGAGGGGGCGCGATGAAAATTATGATTGATAACTGGGTTGCTAATATTGAAAGTTCAAGAAGCACTGCATTAATGAGAGCGAGAGACAACATTAACTAGAAATATGATATTAATTTAATTTTGCAGATACAATCCATTGTGTCGTACTTAAAATGCATATCCAAATACGGATATACACTTTTGGAGCCTTATGGTAAAATGAAATTGTACATGTTTCTGCAGTAAACTCTATTCCTGAATTCATTGATCGCTGGAAGCGTACACTCACCAAAGTACAAAGTTGAGTCATATTATAATTATCTTCAATTAATATATAGAATGATTTTTTCCCTGTATTCCTAGCAATTTAACTAAGTGAGAAAGTAAATAGGATAGTGTTTGTTTAGTGCAAATATCTCGAACCATGCGAACTACAGCACATTCGGCAGTAGCAGTAGAATACACAGTGAAGTATTCTTACTGCAAACATAGTGATAGGCATGGATCCCTTTGTAGTTTATTGTGCTTAGATCTATCTGCTAAAGTTAGGGATCAATAGAGCATTTGGAAATATTCGTTGTACTCCTTTATCCAATCTAGAACAATTCTGAGAATTTGATACGTAAAATTAGCTTAGTGAAAGATTCCATTCTTCTTTATAAACATGGTTAATATTCTTGAATATGCATCATAGATAACAATAGACGCGTAACTTAAGCAGATGAGTGAGCCTTCCATAAGTACGAGATAATCCAGAGACAATGCCGTGAAAACATTTTTAAAACCACAACATTAGCATCACATATAACAAGGTGCTATCAAAGATTGAAGGACAAATAAAAAATGTCAATAATATTTGAAGTTTATTGCAGAATCATACTTTATATAATAACAGAGAAAATAAGGAAATAATAAACAGAGTCGACTCTCACTAAGTCGAAGTTAGAGGGACCAATGAAAATCTTCGAATTTTCAAGAGAGTTGGAAATATTTTCTTATTAACCTCTCAAACAGAACTCTTTCACTCCCCATTCAAGCCCCTCCCATTTCTTATCGGGAACAAATCGTTTCGCCCTCGGTTCTCTTAGACCAAGGGTACTCAACCTTTTATTCTGCTGGGCCGCATGCATATGTCAGATATTTCAAGCGGGCCGCATACATATATTAGTTATTTAGCATACATTTTTAGTGAAAAAAATATTCTCATTTATTTTTAATATTCCAATAATTTCACAGATCTTTCTTTGCAGAATAAATAAAAATTATCTTTCTCTTTTCTACTGTGGATTCATTTCAAGATAGCGCTCTTTTGGAATCCTGAGGCTCAAACAGGATGAATAAAATGGCAGAATGAGACTGATAAAAGAAAAAGAGATATGAGGGCTGGATGTCTTTGTAACAACCATTTTAACAGTAGAATTCAAAAGTTCAATAACGAATAGCTCTATCATCAATACTTCTTTAGTTGCGAAAATTTCCTTTATGAAGAAATTCGTGACCCAGTTCCGTTTTCCAGCTGTTATTTGTTTTATCTCGAAGAAAAATAAATTCCGTTGTCAATTTAAAACATTTCCCTTACAGTAATGTCACTGTTTCATCCTGCATTTAAGGATAAGTCTCTAAGACACATTTTCACACTAAAATGTTTCATTGCAACTATAGTTTTGATTTTTTTAATCTCTCTCTATATATACATATACGGGATGCATAATTAATATTAACCTCTTAACTTAGTAATATTATTTTATTAGAGTTTGTTTACAGTTTCTAATTATATTTATTGCTGAATTTTAAACTTTCTTAGGACTATAGACCAGGATTACTCAAACTTTTTCTCTGCTGAGCCGTGTACATATGTCAGCTATTTTACGCGGGCCGCAACATGAAAATAAATGGGGGAGGGGGGGGCGGAAGAAATGCTCTAAGACCAAGATAACATTGAAAATTTAAATTGTGGAAAATTGATCAAAATATTATAACTCCTGTTTCACTTTTTTTAATTATTATTTTTTTATTTTTGTCACTAACACTAAATTAGAAGTATTTAAGAAACACTCCTTCACAATTTCTGCATCAGTAAACAGTTTCATATGATTATCAATAATATAACAAACTTCATAGGATGTCTTTTTTACCGCTGTGATATTACCAATGACAACACACCTTGTTGCTTTGAAAAGGTTATGTAAGAAAGCCAATTTATCACCTCTTGAAAGAGATCTTCGAGGAAAAGTGTCATTGAATGATTCCTGTTTATTGGTATTTTTTAAATCCAGCACTTTCGTGACAAATCAAACAATTACTAATCTATATTTGTTTTTCATTACAAAATAGTCAACCTTCCAATATTCTTGAAACGATAGATTTTTTTCGAATATTTTTTGCTTACAAGATATGAAATACAGTTAAAAATTAGTGCCACCCATAAATTTTTCACTACTCCACTGTTGTCTGTTATCACTAATCGTAACCGTTCCAAATAGAAAAAAAATATATCAATTCGTACCCATACGACACCGACTGCAAAAAGCAAAATTGATGTACTTGATTTCTTGACAAAGAATATCCCACCCAATTTTTAATACAATGTTCTTAATTAAGTAAATTTCTCAGAGCAATGGGTCATGTCCGGACCACTTGAAAAGGCTCGGTGGGCCGCAGGTTGAGTATCACTGTCTTAGACAATGTCCCCAACATAATTGGTTCTTCAAGGCAGGTCCTAGCCCAGCTCATGCCCTATTTGGTGCTGCATGGTATACGTTACACTGATGAGTCATAAATCACATAAATTGTCATGTCAAACCTACGCATCTCTACTTCACAACCACGGACCATCCTTTCTGAACACATATGTAGCAAGGACACTTGAAAAAAGAAAGATATGGAAGACTGACAACAGATGCAGCCGGACTATCATTCTCTTAAAGAAGGAAAGCAATAAAAGTGTATTTTTGCCTGAAGGACCTGGAAACAAAAAGAAGGGATGACAGACAAATTGTCATCATAGGGGCTACGTCATAGAGGAGACACGCAGATACAATACAACTAGGGATTGCAGTATCGGACCAAAAGTTCAATACCGGTATTCGGTATTTGTTAGATTGTAAAACCAGGATACCGGTTTTAATACCGGTATTAGAAATTTTAGAAAAAAGTAAGGAAACACAAGTGTTTCTTTGTTTTATTTATCAGATTTAAATTAAAGAGTGTGAATATCACAAAAAATGGTTAACTTATAAATTATAACAGTATATACAGAATCACAAAAAAGTAAGGGAACGTCTTATTTATTTAAATCACAAAAAGAATGCAAATATCACTATTCAGTTTGTGTTCTACGGTTTTCATCATATAAATAATGAATCCAAACCGAAGTATTATCAACTAACATATTTATGTTCTTTAAAATTATTCTTATTCAACATAACGAGTTAATATTTCTATATATATATATATATATATATATATAATAAATCTGAAAAATATTTTGAACCCTAAAGTATGATATGCAAATGTAACGTGAATTACAAACTCACCAATTTAAAAATATTGAAATATTACGCTTTTTCTTCACAAACACAACCTTGTTTTTTCATAGATACGAATATCAGACTACGAATCTTGCGCGTGGGCAGTATCGCTCTGAATTGTAAATGAATAGTTTTGGCTCGCCTCCTTGGATGTTTCACATATTTTATCACTTCTCTTGATTTTACGATGCAACTTTATTTTCACAGTCTAATTAATTTCGCCCGTTAAAGTGACATAAAAACAAAAACGTGTACTATTTTGCTATGTTGGCGATCATTGAACATATAGTGGAGACGATTTAAAAGAAAAAAAAAATTCTAGTAAATACCGAAAAACTGGTATTTAAACTTGTGAATACCGCTATTACAAAATTGAACAAATAGCTCAAAATACCGGTATTCCGGTATTGCCATCCCTAAATACAACACAAAACATGTAAGCTCCAATCTGTTTGCTACAGGATTCTACTTGACAGTGAGCATCCAAATTGTCGAGAGTTACATGAGATAACTTCGAATTATCGCGTGTTATGGTCTGGCCAGTTACAGATTTTACTTCGAAATATTGAACAGATCGAAACGTATTGTTTTAATTCGAAATTTCAGGAGTCTTTCTAGGGGCTGAGCATATACTTTGAATAAGCGAGAGGTTCGTATTACCGAAGGTTTGAATTAGTGAGAGTTGACTGTATAACCAACATTTTATTCATTAATTTAACATAAAACAAATACTGACACGATAAAGAAATGCCATCAAATTAAGCTTTTTACAGATTATGAGACGACAAACTTTTTTATATGTTCTATTGCATAAATCCAGCCCTATGAGGCTAAAGAAATAATTTTAATAATTTTAATACATGTTTCAAAATATCGAAATGATTTCGGAAATATGCATGGATTATGAGAGTATAATAATGTTGCGGAGTACCTCAGATGTTCTCCTTCGTTATTTTCCAAGATCATGTCTATAGTTCATGTAAAAGACTAACAAGGAAATGAGACTAAACAAACTTAAACATTTCTTTATTTCATAAAATGGATTTTTTCAACTTTTATGAAAAAAAAGCAAGTTCCAATAAAGCATAGTTCCCTTCAGTTAGCATATATTTGCATAAAGTTCAGAAAATGAATGCGGTTTCACTGGAAAAGGTAGAATTCTTGCAAATAATACAGCAATAAACATGCACAAAATAACGCAACAAAAATAGATGTGAGCTTCACAATTGTTTATAACTTTAAATCACTATAAAGTACATGAATTTTGATAAAAATTATAAAACGAATTTTTGTTTTTACGTTCAATCACAAAACGAAACAACAACAGCAAAAATAGTAGGATTTATGAAGATATTTTAGCTAAAAGTATTATTTATAGAATATATAAATTTGATTTAAAATAAGCTGCTTTATATTATGTATCGTTTTTTTATCAAGTATTCCCATTTAACTAACACCACATTATTATTTTAATTTTCTTTTAGATAGATTATTCACAACTTTTAATCGTTAATTTTTGTATTCCTAGTTAAAAAAAACATGTCATATTCGCACTTCTTTTGTCCCTGATCTACATTCTTTGCATTTCTGAAACATTTTTTTCTTAAATATATTATCTGCAAAATTAAAAATAAATTTAAAAATGTATTCAATATTTTTCATAGCAATTTTAACACATTTAGAGTCTATTAGAACTGTACATATGTATACGTTTTGTAAGCAACGCAGATGCATTCAAAGAATATAATTGTTTCTTTGGTTTATAATTTTCTACTGTTTCAAGGTAATTGGTTGGCAAACAAGAAATAAGCATTTTCATACGTTACGTATTTTATGTTAGCATGTTACCATGGAAAATAAATGCAATTATTACCAAGTTGCAGTTAATTAGAGAAGAATTTGTCGCCTTCAACACAAGATCATAAATATTCCATGCATTGCACTATCTGTTAAAATTGGATCAAACATTAACACAGTCGCACACCCACGTCTGACATCTCGGAGAAGATTCTGAAATAAGGTCAAACACAGAGTGTTCCAAAGTTAATTTTCTGTAAAGCCAGCGTTTATACCTTGAAATTATTTACTTCGTCCAATGACTCACGTTCATGAGCACATTAAATTCAGGTGTTGATGTTTGCAACCCTTCAAAGTTCTTATCAGTTAATTGGTAAGCAAAAATATTCTTAGAAATTTCACACCAACATCTCGTCGAACTGAATATTTGAATTCTGGTGAAACAAGTCCTAATACCATGGGGAAATCTTAACTTGTCGTGATGAATCGATATGTGAATTCTCTGGCGATTTTCTAAGCATTTTCTTTTAGTGTGAGTGAGAACGTGGTTAATCTACTAATGTTACTGGAAAGTTCTTTGAACTGGAATAGATATGGCGAAGGAATAAGAACGATGTCCCTCATGCAATTCTTCTATGAATAGTAGTACGGAATAATAATACGGTTAGTTTTATGGAAACTAAACAGGGTATGATGGTGTCTAATGAGAAAAAGTATGCTTTCTTCTTTAAGAGACTTTAAATTTAAAATGAGTAACAATATATTGTTTTAATTATATTATATAGTTTCCAGCAATTAAGTATTGTAAGTCACGATGCATTGAAAGTCTTTCAAGTTGGAGAAACATATTTCAAATTGCCAGTATTAAATTTGTATCGATTTCATAACGAAACATTAAGAATACTCAAGATTAATGTTTTTCGTAACATCTCAAATTGTTTTTAAATATAACAACTTTTTCCCACATCGCAGCTGATACATCGTTTTTTCTATGCAGAGATAAAATTACGCTGTCTATATCTATATGTGCACTCCTAAAATATTGCAGAATCTTTTCATCTGATATCAATCCGACAGCCAATAGCAATGAAACGAATTAACATCTGCACTCCCCCTGGAAGACTCATCCCGAGTGGTATTCGGGAAGAAGGGACCGCCCCACTCCAAGAGAGTAAAGAGAGGGACCGGTTGGAACACTAGGAAAGAGAAGTTGTGTTTTGCTATCCATCTTCACCAAGAAAGTGTTCTGCCATTTTAAAACTCTCCATAATTTGAATAACTTGTACCTAACTGTAAATATTGTGTAATTAATAGCTCTAAACTTAATAAATCAATAATCTAATTCCTTATGTCTCACGCTACTTATCCAATGTTCCCTTTACCTCACAATATATTTGATGAATATAAATTATAGTTAAAATATGAAGGCGATTAATTAAATGATATATTTTTTTAATATTTAAACAAATATGTATTATTCTTCAGAAGCAGCGAACTAATTTAATAATTCAACATAATATTATTTAATAGAATATTGTACGTTAATAATTAATACTCATTAAATTGAATCTACATTAATTGCTTTATACATATTGTTTATTAGATTAAGGCAACGATCATAAATTTTATTTTATTTAAATAAAGGATAACCAAAAGCAAAATTTTAAATTTACAAATAGACTATTCATAATGATAAAATATTTGAGGAAGCACATCATCAGGTAAATTTAGTGTGTAACATCATAGCATAACTGAATAGAATAACTAATTAAAAGTTTCATTCAATAGACTCTCCCTGTAAAAAACGTATATTAGTGAGTTAAGGGATGGTGATGTTTTAAGGAAATTTCAAAGAGTTAAAAAAGAAAAAATTATGTTTAATACGTTGTGAGAAAATTAGAGTTGAACGATAGCTAGATTCAAAATTATTATGGTATCCGAATACATTCGGAACCGTGATTTTGCAAAAGCGTATAAATGGATACTATTTATGATATTTAGTGTTACTTAGATTGGAAAATGTATATAAAATTGTTATAAGAATAGTATTACAATAAAAAATTATTTAAGTATAATATTTTGACACAAAATGAGCATAGAAACACCCATTTTCAAAATATTCTCCTTTTGTGAAAAATACTTCTATTATATTAAAATTTTGCCTGTATATAGCTCAGACCTCTGTTAAAAGGCTCAACTAGAGTTTTTGAAATATATAACTTAAACGTGAGTTTATCCATGTTTTACGACAACAGAGGGGATAAATTTTAAGAAAAAAATGCCGATAATTATATTAATTGGTTGTAACTCTGAAAATAATGTGAATTTTTCAAAAATCATAGTTGAGCCTTTGTACAGAGATCTGATCTATATGCAGGCAAAATATTATTATAATAGATGCATTTTTCTTAAAAGGAAAAACATTTTGAAAAAAGGTTATTCTAAGTTAATTTTTTGCCTAAATATTGTATTTAAATACTTTCTTTTGGTCAATATGTCCCTAAAATAATTTTATACATGTATTCTAATCTAAGTGACACTAAAAATACTGAAAATTATCCATTTATGCGCTTTTTTAAAATCACGGTTCCGAAAGTAGTCGAATACCTTAAGATGAATTTAATTCATCGTCGCAATGAAAATAACTTCAATAATAAAGCTGGAGAGATGAATTTTATTTTCATTGGTCTTTCTTCCCATTCTTCTATTCCATAAATTCATTTTTGTTGGTTGATCTAGATAAGTAGGAATACTTTCAATGTCTAGACAGATTTTAGACAGGTCTTTTTGAAATCAGTCGGTGATCTTAAAGTTAAACTCGTGTGATTTAAAAGCGTTATAAGGGAGTAAACAACTTTAATGAAATGTTAAGTATTTAATATTAGTAGTTTCTTTTGATTTGTTGAACACTTTTAGGTAAAAAACTTTTTATCCGTTTAAATTGCCTTAATGTACGAATATGTTTTGTTTTAATTTTTTTGTAATCAAATTTGCTTGAATATAGTACCCGTTGGATAGTTATATTTGATATCTGGCTCCAACACCTCGGAGATGTAGCGCTGGCTATTAAAGTACCGGCCATGCATACTAAAGGAGTGTGAGAGATTGATATCCAATATCACCCCATACCATTATATCCGGTGCAGGACCCATGTGGCGGTTCATAACGCAGCTGTTCAGCATCCTCTCTCCACGGTGTCTCCAGACTCGAATCCGACCATCGTGGTGTTCTAGACAGATGCGTGACTCGTCAGTAAAGACAACTTCATTCCATTCTGCCGCCCAGATCCTTCTTTCATCGCACCATTTGCGGCGGATGCGTCTGGGGTTCTGCGTCAAGGGTAGACCAAGCAATGGACGTCTTACGGACAGACTACTCTGCTGTAAACGGCGTCGAATGGTGCGCTCAAACACTGAATGATGCGTTAACAACTCAATGTGCTGTGATATGGTTCGTGATGTGACTGAGCAATCCGTCAATTGCCATGCGCACAATTTGCTTGTCCTCAAGTGAAGTGGTGCACTGAGGTGAATGCGATCGACCACGTCGGTCCATCGTACACTTCTGCATCCAACGGTTACATATCCGCATTACAGTTGTTTGGTTTCGTCCAACACGACTACCAATTTCCCTGAAAGATACTCCAGAATCTCGGTAGGCCACTATCCTTCCTCTGTCGAACTCGAATACTTGATCAAAAGCTGATCGCTGTTTTCTACTAGACATAACTTATCGTTTTTTGAAAAACCACAAGAAAAACACAATTGCCGAACTTGAAATCGTCGAAATCTCCAAGCCTTAAATAGCGCTTTGAGGTGGCGTCACAGGCGCGCGTGATGTGTTTCTGCGCTGAAATTGTAATCATTTGCATATCTCACCTCCGCTAATGTATGTTGTAAATTTCATGTTATTTGCATGCTTCCTTCAGGGTGCTGCATTTACGGTTGCCAGCAGTGTATAAAGTAAGGGCTTTTCCAGTGTGGGAACTATATTTTTTTGAAAAATTCACATTATTTTCAGAGTTACAACCAATTGAAAAAACTATAGGCATAGGCATTTTTTTCTTAAAATTTCTCCCCTCTGTTGTCGTAAAAGATGGATAAACCCACTTCTAAGTTATATATTTCAAAAATTCTAGTTGAGTCTTTGTACAGAGGTCTGAGCTATATGCAGGCAAAATATTACTATAATAGAAGCATTTTCCACAAAAGGAGAATATTTTGAAAATGGGTCATTCTATGTTCATTTTTTGTCAAAATATTGTACTTGAATAATTTTTTATTGTAATACTATTCTTAAAACAATTTCATATACATTTTCTAATCAAAGTGACATGAAATATCATAAATATTATCTTATTATACGCTATTTCAAAATCACGGTTTCGAATGTAGTCGGATACCTTAAATATATCTCGGTTCAAATAATTTATTTATGATAGGTATATGAATATTCCGTGAAAAACATGTTTTATTTTAACCATATAATATTTATGTTTGTTATACAAAAATAGTTTGACATACTTACCTCCATTTTGCTTCATTTTGATGTGGTCTAATTTCAAAAAGGAGTTATTATTGAACCTAACATTTCTTCTCCCTGCCTTAAATACGTACCTTTAACGAAATGAAGTGTTTTAAAATAACGAAAAATCCATTGTTTAGAACGGATTGCATTCTTAAGTCTTGTCTTTGGTAATTATTTTTCCATTAACTGAATTCTGTTATTTTGAAATTTTTTTTTCAAATACTTTGTTTTGAGTCATTAATTCCTACACATGGTTATCAATCGGATAATTGAAATACTCAGTATTTCGTATACTCAGTTGTTTCAACAGAAAGCTCTGAACAAATTAATTAAACTTCAATTGAAATCACTAAATTGTTTTCGAAAAAATAAAATATTTTTTTCAATTAGAAATCACTTAAAATAAGGACTTGTTTTAATAATATTCACTTAATGCTTACTTTCGATTCTTTTTATATTCAACTTTGACAACTTAAAAGTAGTTTAAAGTCTATAAATATTAGGAATACAGTGAGGGATTATTTAAATCGTGGAAGATGTGTATGTGATTGCTAAAAATCTCCTCCATCATTTTTATAACATCTTTTTTCTAAGTATTTTAAACAAATATAAAATATTTGAAAAAATATACCCAGGAAGAAATGTTTATCACATTTTAATATATAAAATTACTAGTATATACAATGAGAAGAATTTCTTTGTAAAAGGCTTCTGAGGTTTCATCTTGAACGTGGTTCCTAATTATTAGGTCCGTTGCCAATAGTTCACATGATGCTTTATAGCACGACGTTAAGAAACGATCACTCTAACAATTTTTTAGGGACTAAAAAATGCTATTTTATTAACTTAAGACTGTGTATGAAAGCATTTCTTCTTTGAAATACTAATAATTATAATTTTATAATTCAGGGTATCCGGTCTTAAAGTATCCAAAAGTAATGGCTTATCATTACGGAACTACCCATCAGAATGTAATAAACTGTTCATCAATGGATTGGAAAACTCTCCAAGAATTTTTGGGTTTAGTCCGATCGGCCACAGAATGTGCGTGCATCATTCGGCAATCGCAGAGAATAAATCTTTTACACTGATTTCATTAGTTAACATGTAGGAGCCACAGCAAAAGATGCAGTGCATACTTTGGTTAACGAAATTTGAATTTGTCACTCCTGTACAGCGACGTGTTCGATCAAAATGAAATATCGTTACTGGTTTGCCTAATAGACTTATCAGGACTCCTACAAAAAACATCACGCAAATGATCAACATTGTCTTCTATTACGAAAACTTATGGATGCTTGCTAGTTTGAGGTATCAAAGTTCCCGTTTCCTTTAAAGTTCTTTCCCATTGGTGGATAGATTTTGATGTCTGAGGGTCTACATTCCATTCTGTTCGAACATGTCACTATACATGAGCGACTAATTTAAATTCCGCTTACCAAAGTACACACTGCACCTTTTACTGTGGCGTCCATATCTTTCCTATGAAATAAGTGTAAAAAGTTTATCGTTTGCGATTGCCAAATGATGCGCTAACGTGCGGCCGATCGGACTAAACCCGAAAAATCTCAAATAGTTTTCTAATCCATGGATCGACAGTTTATTACTTTCTGAACGATAGTTCCGTAATAATAAACCATTACTTTTGGATACTTTAAGCCCGGTTACACTGTATTTAATTAATGTTTAAAGACATAACTTTATAATTGTTATTACTTGGGATTAAAACATTATCTTTATTGTCTTATTTGCTGACACAGCTTGACCTCTATTACCTTAAAAGTCCTCTATTATCTTAATATCTTGCACAAAATATAAATTAAGGCAAATGAGTGGTTTCATCTGTTGTTGCTGTTTGTTTAAAAATTCTAGCTCAATATGCAAGTACATAATATGATCCATAAGTCTTTAATGAATAATCCTTCATATTTCTAAAGAAAAAGAATCTTCATATCATAACTGCTTAAGAAATATGTTCTATTAAAATATCAGAATAATGCTTTATCGCAAAGCTCTGCAAACTTGAAATTTTAATTTTCGGAAATTATTTCGTAGGGTAAGGAAACCGAAAGAGAGTTTGGGCGACAGAGTGGTAAATTCTGTGGGGTTCACCGCAAATATATGTCGTAGGGAAATGACGAAAAAACAGGAGTTTGATCAAATCCCTAAGAGGTATGATCAATTGACGAGAGATGGTAAAATAACGTCTCTTCAAGGTCTTTTCCCTGATGAAATTAAGTGATTTTATTAAATCTGTGAACTGCTTCAGTGAAATGATGAAATGAAACAGTCAGGATTTGCATTGGCAAAATGCTGTCCAGGGAAGAGACACCTCGGGGGGAGGGGGAGGTCGAGTCCTTGTACTTCCTAATCAAACATACAGTACTATCGATCCCCCAAATATCAATCCCATATCTTTAAAAAAAATGGCACCATAGAATTAACATGGGGATTGATATTTTAGTGTGTAAGCCCTCCCCTGCCCAAAGCAGGTCATCATTGGTAAAGAAACTATGAAGGAGAGGGGGAACAGGCCAAGTCGATCCACGCCACCGCGCTCACTCCCCCGGTTTCCTGTTACTCATTTCCGTCCCTTTTCACGAAATCACTTCCATAAATATCCAGCAACACAGAGGAAAGATGTTACACATAAAAAAAATACCAGCTTAATTTTCTAGTTATTAATTAGTTTCGAATAAATAATTTGCATTTCATTGACTATTGCTGTATTACTTACTTCTACGTTTAATATAATGCACCATATTTGTTAAATCAACACTTTTAACCTCATAACAATATTATTTCATCATTTCACTGAAACAGATCAGGAATTTGCTCAAATCCCTAACTTTCATCAGGGAAATGACCTTGAAGAGTTATTTCAACATCTCCCGCCAATTGGTCATATTCCTTAGGGATTTGATCAAATTTTTTATTTCATCGTTTCTCTGGAACATATACATATCAGGAATCGCTGAGCTTGTTGTGCATGGAGAGCTGTTCAATAATTCCGGTTCCCTAGTCGTTTTGAATGAAAGGGGCAATGGCAAATAACTCTCGTTCTGTCTGGTGACAAACGACCTGTGGGGTTCTGTGTTGACACGTGACCCCTTCCAGTCTGGTCGTTGACCCTGAGACATTTCTGAACTATATTAGGACAAATTTCATTTGGGGACTCAAAAAAATTTTAATAACTAAAATTTCCATCAAAAGGTAGCAAGTATACGCATATATAGTACATTAGTTTATACCCGAATGTGTTCTCTCGGAAGGTAATAAAATTTATTTTGCTTATACAACGTGGATTTAAATGAAATTCTTTAATTTATGAAATAGCCATGAAACGAGTAAATTTAGGTATACATATAAAAAATCTAGCAGCAGAAATAAATTTATTTTAATTTTATATGCTAAAGAATGCCATTTAATACAGCTTTTGTTTCTTTGCAACGAACAAATAGCTATAATAAGTAATATAGCTATATTTCTTTACATACAGCAAAAATTAAAATGTCTGTTCAATTTAATAACCAAGATTTTACATTACTCATACGAGCGATAATCACAACAAGATGAGTTACTATGAAAGAAACTTAACGAACAAAAATTTGTTCACTAACTTGAAGAGAATATCAATTTGAAGACAAAATAACAATTTGTCTTCCTACTCACGCACCACACTTAATCTTATAACTAATGGAAATAAAAACATGGCACTGAATCATTTAATTTTCAGAAATCTCCAAATATTCCTTATAGACTTGATGCTGGCTACCGCAAAATAGATCCACTTATACTAAGTAACCACACTGTGAGCTTCACTATATGAGTTTTAAATAAAATCTGAATGTAAAAAAACATAGTTTCCTAGGAAATATAATTTAATTCACTGATAGGCACAGATTCCTTTCCACAACGCGGGCATTGTAAAACTGTGAGAAATTGGGTTTTTCTCTCTTACCCGTCTATAGGAGTGGGAGAAAGAGAAGGAACACCAGACGTATTCAAAATCAATCTATTTATTGATCAAACAACTTACCAACTCAATTCAAGTAATGTTAACAAGAAGAGAATGTCTCAATATAAGCAATATGTGTGGATTAACAGTGAGATGCACGAATTACGAGAGAACTATAATTATTGACCCTCTTATTCTAGGATTGATTCTACTGCCCCAAATATATTTGAACACTAATCAAATCCTAATGATCAATTGCCCCTTTAATTCTTTCGTCTGTCTAATATTTGAAATATGATTATAAATTTGAATACCTGATCAGCAGTAATCTCACCTGTGTCTCCTGACTTTCTCTCTCTCCTTCTTCTAGCTAGAAACCCCCAAAATTATATGCAGTAGACTTAATTTAAATATCACGGTTTCTTCTTCAAAGGCTTGGTTGTGTATGAACGCGAATTGATAGCCCAAAGATTTCCGAAGAAGATTAAAAGAAAGTATGTGGATAGATCCGTCACAAAACTAATTATGCCCTTTATTGCATTTGTACAAATATGTACATTTCCAAATTCAATCTTTATACCATAAAAACTTTCTTGATGAAGCTCTGGGGAAAGATCGTTTGCTTTTATATCCTGCTTCCACATAATTTTTTTATCTGTTACAAAAAAGTAAGAGGGCGTATAATGAACACAGTTTCATTACACGTCATAATTCCGCACGTTAAAAGGGTTTTTCATAGAATATATGAAGCCTGAAAATCCAAATATTCCTTTGAACTGAGAAAACAAAAAGTTCCTAATTAATGTATCGACTAATTTCTTCATCACTTTTTATACATTGTTTAAATGAGCCATTTTAATTTGACTTTCAAAAACAGCCATGCGATAAAAAAAATGAAGTATCGTATTTTTTGTTATACCTAATTTAAAAGCAAAAGTCGTTCTGTTGAAGTAATAAATAATTTAAAAAAACAGATTTCTTTGATTTCAGTATGCTATCGGTAATTTTAGCCTCCCTTTTTATGCTTGCTGTTAGTTTTACTACTGAATTTCGAATCATGTACGTCTTTCTTTGAAGTTCTCATTTTGGCTATCAGTGCAATAAATATCAATAAATAGAAATAGAGTGTTGGTACTGATGCCTTACGTTTATTTTTAATGAGGGAACTGACACTGACTATATACATTTTTCGTTGACTTATCTCCCTTTAATTAAGACTACGAAATCTAAACCTTTACATTGTTTCATTTAATGTATTGATAATTATCTTTTCGCAAAGCCGTACGTATCATTAATAAATGTTGGTAAATTCGGATTGTTTTAAATATATTTTTATCCATTGTATCATTGTATTTTTATCCATTCATGGTAATTGCATTTGACAAAAATAAATAAAACACTGATGAAGTACATGGTAAATTAAATTATGTGACTTCAGAAAATGGGACAATGTGCAGCAACGTGGATACTTAGATTAAAATTAATTATTTTGAATTTGTTGGATTTCTAATGAATTATATTTTAAAGTTATATAAATTATGTTGGAATATATTTGAGAATTTCTAAGTTTATGACTAGGCTATTATTCGAATACTTGAGAAGTACCTTGGACTTGTAGAATGTGGTTGAATCTATTTTTATTTGGTAATGTGAGTACAATTACCAAAAAAAAAAAAAAATGTTGAAAATAATAGACTGCGCAGATAAATTAACATGTGAAACATTTGAGTAGGAATATTTTCTTGTTGTTCTGTTTTTAATTATTTAAAAAATGTATGTGTAATACATTAAAAAATAATAATTCAACTATTTTTCAAAAATTACTTATAAACCAGAAACCCAATTTTTTTTACTCTTACTTTTTGTACACGTAATTGCATTCTCTTAGAAAAAACTCTTAAATGTGTTAAAGCACTCGCTTTCTGTGTATTTAAGTTTTTCTTAGAAGAAATTACATGTAGTGTCCTTTAAATTATTCAACTAAGAAACTTTCCTTATGTCTGCATCTTGAAAATATAGTACTTATTATAGAAATCCACTATAAACTTGTTAGATTTTACTTAAAAAGTAACTGAACCAGGATTATATTAAATTTTTAATTTGTAGCATTCTATTATTGGTAAAGTATAAAAATAACTTTAAATTAAAAACGTAATTTTGAAGAAGGAAAGTTATATTCCATTGCCAGCCTAATTGTTTTGCACTTACAAAAACGGGTCTAGAAGCTTTAGGTAAAATGTAAAGTCTTTTTCTTTTCTTCGGAATTTGCTTAAATATTTTAAAAGTAACCTTTCTTTAAAATATTTAGCAATTGGCTCTTCTCATAAAAAACTAGTTTTTGTAATAAAAGTTAATATAAAATACTTTTTTTTAGAAAAAAAAGGGCTTAAATATGTTTAAATTTTCTTACTTGATTTTGTTTTTTAACATAAAATATAAAAAGAATAATAAGTTGTGTGAAAATACAATTGAATGAATTTTTATTTATTTGTGTTTTAAAAAATAATATGAAAATGTGTATTTCCTATTTCAATATATTCATTCATATACAATAAGAATTTAAGTAGCATTAATTGTCTTAAATATTTTAGAAATAGATAAAAGTATACTCATTAATGTGTACACTAAATATGATATAAATTATTCTTCAGAAATCCTAGAACAAGCAAAGTACAAACTTCTAGTTTAGATCTAATATGCTTATATAATGTAAACACAACCAATGCGATATTTCATAAAAATAAGATTTGAAGCCTATACAAAAATGGCCTTAAAACAAAGTGCGTTGAATTGAGAAACTTTTAATAGACTTCATCAAATAAGAGTATTAAGAATTTTTCTTTTTCTATTGTTTAGTACTTTTTTTATATACTAATACAATGACAACAAAAGTTCTTCTGTTTCATAGATTAAATTTTTTAAAAAAATATTTTGATTAACTATGCAAACAATGAAATAAAAATATTGTTTGAAAATAGTTTAAAAATACTTAAATTTTAATCAAGCTTAAGTATTAGAATTACTATCCATTATAAAATCTCAGTGTGACACTTTTGTCTAATTAGTGTGTGTACGAGTAATATATTTATATGCAAGACTTTTTATTCAGTTAACTGCTCTTTTTTAAGGAAATTATAATTTTAAATTTCTAACAATTATTGTTTGATTTCATTCGGTGGATTGCGTACCTCAGAATACTGTTACTTGTATTTAGTTAGAAAATAAACTCTACACGAGTACGAATACAAGCATAGAAAAGAAATTCCTGCAAATATTTCTTATTAATCATAAAAATAAATATTTTTACGTAGATCCGGAATTGAGAATTTTATGCAAAACAGTCACAAAGAAAAATAACGGTTCTTTAAGTGCGATGTGAATTTATTGTCGAAAACTCAATCCTCAAAAAATACAGGATTCAGCAGCAATATTCACAGAATAAATCTCAGAAGGTCTACACACCTTCAACAGCACTCAGACACAATTAACCCTCTAAGCGGTCTGCACTTAAAGTCTTGCCATTCTGGAGATGCTTCAAAAATGCACCGCACATATTTTTTTGCTTTCAGGTGGGGTTCTCAAAAGCGGTTGAGTCGTATTTTTAAGAATGTGGCTCGGCCGCTTTTGGGAATCTTGCTTGAAGGCAGAAAAAGCATCTATGGAATGGCGGAATTTTACGTGCAGACCGCTTGGAGGGTTAACGGTGTCTAAAACAAACGTATGTAAAAGATTATTCACAAGCACAGCCGAGCTCTAATCGGTAATCACGGACAAGGAAAGTTTACTAGTCGCTAGTCAAAACAATACGGACTATTTCTGCGGACATCTGGGTTTCTAGGAACCCTTAATCCCGTATCTGCTAGTCTGCAGGATCAGTGCTCCTCAACCATTTTATCGCTGCGAACCGGTCAACGTTTGATAATTTTACCGCGGCCCGCTGAGGGTGAGAGACGTTGATTGTTTATATTTTATATATATATATTGTTTTGATTTAACAATTTTAATTTAGTTGCATTTAAATATTCCTTCAGAATTAAAATATAGTTACACCAAAAATGAACAAAAATAGTTTAACGTGGAATATAAAATGATTTCCGTGGAAAGTTGCGCAAATCCGAGAGAAATGCACCACTTTAAATAAAATGGCAATCGTTAAATTTTCTTTAGACGGCCCGGCACCTGGTCCACGGACCGGTACCGATCCGTGGACCAGGGGCTGTGGACCGCTGTGCTATATGAAGTGGCTGTTGTGGAATTTTCATGTTCTATGTGTTCTTCATGGCTGTTGGACAAGCGGTGGCGGACCAGTGGGTGGAACTGCAAGGCATGGGACTTAGCTTCTGGAAGATTTTTGGATAAAGGAGTTCGGTGAAGACAGAATCTTCGTATAGGATGCTGGGAAGTGATGATAATGGATCAAAGTGGCTGAGGGAGGGATTGAGTGTAGTTGATGTGTTGTGACGTAAGGTCCAGCAGGGGTGAAAAGAGAAAAATAACTTAACGAGCAACCGGCGGGCTTAGTGCGGTGGGGGTGGGGGCGAGGTGGTCACCCTCCTCTGCATTGACCACGCTCGGAGCTGCTTCAAAATGAACAAAAGTAAGCCTGGCGCTTTGAGCGGTCGGCTACGGAACCAGATATTAAGAGATGCAAAAAAGTGACTTACAAAGGTGAGGCAAATGGTGTAGGAAAAAATAAAAGAATTTTAACAGTATTTTAAGTATTAAATGACGAGGAATTTTAAGAATTTAAGTTAAGGAGGATTGTACGAATCCAGGAGAATTCTCTTGGGAAGTTTCCTCTTGATACGAGCAGTATTACTGACTATTCTGGCGAGCACCGCTCTATTTATAGACGCGACGGAATCTTCCAGAAAAATAACCGCTCGCGTCATAGAGCGTGACATTAGTGGATTTCTATACAAATTTCTAAAAGAATCCAGAGGGTCCTGAATTCACCAACATGGTCGTCAATGTCGCCAAAATGGAAGCCAAATATGAAGCCAACTTGGCTCTATCGCCATGTTCCCATTGAATCACCATTATAACGTAAGGAACGGCATTGCTTGTGAATATTACAATTTTAACAAAAAATAAATATAATATAGAGTAATTTAAATGTATTACATATCCAAATACAAATTATTTACACTTTCAACACAAAATTCGTAACAATACGCACAGAAATACCCCGA
>BMAV01022075.1:0-16078 GCA_019973955.1 Trichonephila inaurata madagascariensis | reverse complement strand
ATTATGTATCGAGTGTAATTATACAGACAAATATAATTACACTCGGTTATAAAATAAATATAAAGATTGCCTCACCTGATTGATGAAATGGAGTTTTTTCTATAATTTTATAATCAAATAATCCATCATTTTTATACTTGAAAAGAAACTATCGGGAAAAAAATTTCAGAATATTCTAGCACTGAAATACCTGTTTGTTTCAGATGAATGTTAATAAATTGCTCAATTCCCCGAGACCAGATTAACAATTTTCAGGACAACATATCTACTACAAGTTTTATTGCATTCATTCATCACATAAAATATGCTGTGTTCTTTCAGACTCATTTCTCAGGAGAACAATGACAATTCCAATATTCGGAGACCGGTTCGTTGCATTTATTTGTGAATACGATCATTTATAGCACCTGGAGAAAAAACGCACAGAACGTTATTTTTCACAGATCTTCTTTCCTTTCTTATCTGAGTAAGGTTTCGTGTTTTATATTACTTGGCACCAAATGGGGATTTCATTAATATACCTCACTTCAGAGATAGAGTGGAAACATGAATAATTGTATACGTTATACCAGCGTTTCTGAAACTGGGGGGTGTACTCCCCTAGAGGGATGCACGAGCTTATGAAAAAGTCGAAAATAAAAGATTTAAATTAAGCATTAATTTATTGAAAGGAAGTAAAACAAATTCATTCTGACATAATAAAAATTAAATATACATATACGCTAATATAGTATACTTATAAATATATGAGTATTTCTCAATGTTTTTGATAATTAATTTATCGAAATTAAAATAAACAAGTAACATAAAAAAAATAAAAACTTGAAGTCAATTCCTACATAGATCAACTAAGTAAAATTTTATTTTAGCTATTTTTTATTAAACAGTTACAATTAATATAAATATGTTTATACATATGACATAATCACAACATTAAGTGGTAATTAATTTTTATTAATTATCTGTAAAGTATCATATTTTCACCCAAAGCTATTGTGTTTAAAATTTCAGTTCAACTGAATGCCTTAAAACGTGAGAAAAAAACCTTTCCAAGTTTTGACACAAGTCGCCAAAAGGGTCACTAAGACGCCAAAAATCATGCCAACGGGGCTGTATTTGTAATTCTTTAAATAATTAGTTTGAATCAATTAATTTTTATTAATTATAATTAAATTACTGTATTGTCATTCAGAAATATCATGTATAGAAAATTTTAGCTCAATTGAGCGCTTTAAAATTTATTTTATTAACGACTGAAAATTCCACCAAGATAAAAATAAATATAGAGAGAGCGTGAGCTAATAGTAGGAATTGAAAAAGAATTGGGCTTGATATGTGCAAAATTTAATACTTATCTTGAGAGTTTGTATATGGTTTATGTATAAATTCGTATTGTAGCTTTAGTGTCAAAATACGTTTTTATTGCTTTCAATACATAATTATTGTTTAGGGAAGGGGGGCGCGATAAAAGTTAAGATTGAAAATTGGATCTCAAATATTCAAAGTTATACTATAATAATTTATAAAGTTAATTTACTGCTGTAATTGTAAGAACAGACACGCATGAAAGAAAAAAAAAAGTCGCACTTCTTTTTTTTTAATCAGATTTTCTCCATTTTCTACTATTAGAATTTACTTATTCTTAGAATTTATTTATCCTAAATTTCTCTCTGCAATAAAATGTAACACTGAATTTTCGGTAGTGTTTGGTGCATGAATTTGAAATTAAAATAGAAGTTATTTTTTTTATATCTTATAGTTTTATTTATACTCCAGAATTTCCCTTCAGCTTGAATTATGAATTAACTGGTTATAAAGCGTAATTTTTAAATAAATGTTTCATCAGGTTTTATCAATTTGTAATTTATGGAACATACGTTTTTGTAAAATCGCAACAACACGCTCCAAAAAGAAAAACTGTTTCCTGTTGTTAACCATTTTAATGCATAACAAATGCAACATTTGAATTTATTTAACTTGAATTATGTATAGATATATATTTAACGTATTTCTTAAACTTTTAAGATCATAAATCGTTTATTCATATTAATGTTTTTAAATAATCTTACCTCTTGTTTATTTTAACTTGGTATACTATCAAACTTAATTGCGTTTCAAAAAATAAGTATACATATGTAAAAATTGCATAAGCTTTATTTTGAGTTTAATATTTTTTTAACTTTAAAGCGTAATGAGTTTTTCAGTAATTTTAATGGCAACAAAATCCAAGTACAAAAATTTGCTTATTACTTTGTGAAATATAAAAATAGACGCATCAAGAAGGAGATGAAAATTTAAAGATGTCATATATCCGATTATATATAGAAAACGAAAGATTAACAATATCATACGAATTAAATATCTTGTTCAGGAAATGCAGCTACAAGAGCCCAAAAAGAATTAATGCGTTAGCTTATCGCTGACCCTGATGTAAGCTATTATGAGATCCAGCAGGGCCTCGTAAATTTGGCGGATGTATTCTTGTGGGATTACTTGTCATGTGCTTTCCCACTAGTCAGTTCGATCGGGGCAATCTAGTGACGGTTGGAGACACTTTTTTTTTTTTTTTTTTATCAGAACCCAAACATGCTCCATTGAGATATCTGACGGATAAATGTTATGGATGACTGTTTGAGTAAAATAATATGAAATGCGTTTCAAGAAAGTTCATACGCATACAATATGAAAAGTTGCAGGATAGCATCTAGGGATTGCAATATCGGACCAAGAGTCCAATACCGGTATTCGGTATTTTTTAGATTTTAATACCGGGATACCGGTTTTAATAAAGGTAGTAAAAATTTCAGAAAAATAAAGAAAACAAAAAGGTGTATCTTTGTTTTATTAGAGAGTGTAAATATCAACAAAAAAAATGTAACTTATAGATTATAGCAGCATATAAAGAATCACAGAAAAGAAAAGGAACATCTTATTTATTTAAATAACTAAAAAGTGTAAATATTACTATTCAGTCTGTGGTACTATAACAAATTTTTGAAATGTGATCTTAAAAATATATAATGTATCAATTGTACTGTAGGATGTGCAAAAATAATGTGCATAGCAAACTCACTTATTTAAAAAATATATCGAAATATTACGCACTTTCTTCAAAACTACAACCTTGTTTTCACAGATATGAATTTCATATCAGACTACGTACCTGCACTTGTGCAGTATCACTCTGAGCTGTAATAGTATAATTTTGGCCCACCTCCTTGGATGATTCACATATTTTATCACTTCTCTTGATTGTACGATGCAACTTTATATTCACAGTGAAATTAATTTCACCCGTTAGGGAGACATAAAAACAAAAATGTAAACTGTTTTGTTATGTTGGCGATACCTGAATTTATAGTGGAGACAATTTTTAAAAGTTCTAATAAATACCGAAAAAACGGTATTTAAACTTGAGAATACCGGTATTACAAAATTGTACAAATGGCTCAAAATACCGGTATTCGGTATCCCAGTATACCGGTATTGCAATGCCTAATAACATATATTTATTCGAATTCAAGAGTACTTTAATTAAAATCTAAAAAGAGGGAATGTATTGTCAAAGGTTTTTCCTAAAAAATAATAAGTACATGCTTAAGAGAATTCTTTTAATAGCTTATAGAAAAAAGAAACGTAATTTTTTAAAAACCATTTCCAAGGATTTTTTATTAAGATGTTTAGATAAATAATGGAAAACTTTACAAATACCTATGACGGATTCTTTTTTGAATGGTTGGTTACTAATATATTCGTCCCGATTTTTTCTGGTAAATACTCGTTAATATACGTATTCTGATTCTAATTGACATCTATATTTGGCATAATGTGAAATCTAAAACGAAGATAGGTATAGAATTTTATAAAAAGACAATTACTATAGTTCGTATGTGAATATAAGCAGGGAAAAACTCTGAACAGTAACATTCAAGGAACTTTGAAGAATCCAAGTGTTTCTGAATTGTAAACACCTAAAGATGTAAAATATTAATTTCATAAAAAAATCTTGAAATATGAACATTAATATTTTAATAATTACAAAATCAATATTAAAATAAAAACAGAAAGTAATTTTCCACTAAATTTATATAATTTATAGTGATTTTACATTTAAATATATTCAGAGGATAGTTTTTAAAAGAATGAAGAATTAAAACAAATTATACTTCTTTAACCTGTAGGATTTGTTTTTATTATTCTTTGCCTTGGCGAGATATATTAGAACGTTTTTTCGATACTTCGACCTTCTCTACTATATTTTTTGAAAGTATTTTTTTGTTTGAAGCCCACGCAATTTCAATATCTTACTTATCAATTCGAAACTGTTATTTTCTTCACTTCAATGAAAAAAAATCAATATCAATCTTATTCCGCTTAATGTAAACCGCAAATGCAAATTAAAATTTTTTTTGCTACTGCCCTTTTTTTTGTTGCTCTTAATACGTACAAAAAACTGATTTTTCTATTCTTTCAAAATTCGGTTCACCTTTTCAAACCACTAGAATAGGTAGATATTTTAAATTTTATGCAAGTTTCAGAGAAAAATATGTTGTCTTGCAATTCTAAAACAATGCATTTACTTTTAAATACAAATTTAGGAGAGAGAAGTAAACTAATCATTTTAAGTTCCAAAATTCAGAAAATGTACAATTAGCACACAGTTAGTCTTAATATGCATGAACTTTAAGTAATATGTAGAATTTTAGTAATATATACTAATGTAGGTATGCGTTTACGAATAAAAAGAGCTTTCATTGTTTATTTAGATTCTATTAGAGCAGCGATACTCAACCTGCGGCCCGCGGGTCGCATGTGGCCCACAGAGCCTTTTTAAGTGGCCCGGCCATGGCTCATTTCTCTGAGCAATAAACTTATTTAAGAACATTGCACTAAAAATTTGGTGGGAAATTTTTTGTCAAGAATCAATTTTGCTTTTTGGTGTGGGTGTCGAACGGGTACGAATTGATTTTTTTTCTGTTTGGAACGGTTACGGTCAGTGATAACAGATAACAATAAAGTAGCGAGAATTTTATGGGTGGAACTAATTTTTAACTTTCTTTCATATCTTCCAAGCGAAAAATATTCAAAGAAAATATATCATTTCAAGACGATTGGGAAGTTGACTATTTTGTAGTGAAATACACAAACACGGATTCGTAATTGTTTGATTTGTCACGAAAGTGTTGTATTTAAAAAATACTAATAAACTGGAATCATTCAATGATACTTTTCCTCGAAGATCTCTTTCAAAAGGTGATAAATAGGCTTCCTTGAATAATCTTTACAACAGCAACAGAGTGTTTTGTCAGTGGTAATATCACAAAGGTAACAAAGACATATCCTATGAAGTTTGTTATATTATTGGTAATAAATATGAAACCTCTTACTGATGCAGAAATTGTAAAGAAATATTTTGAAAAGCTTGTAATTTTGTGTCAGTAACAAAAATGGAAAAAAAAATATATATAAAAAATAATAATTAAAAAAAGCAAAACAGGAGTTATAATATTTTGATCAATTTTCCACCTTTTAAATGTCCAATGTTGTCTTGGTCTTAAAGCATTTCTCCTCCCCCTCCCCTATTTATCCTCCTGCTGCGGCTCGTGTGAAATGACTAACATATGTATGCGGCCCGCATAAAAAAGCTGACATATGTATGCAGCCCAGTAGAAAAAAAGGTTGAATACCCCTGTATTAGAAGATTCAAGTAGCGTATTGAGAGAAATGATTAATGTTACACTAAAAAGGGAATTAAGTTATTTATCTACTCATATTATTTAAAAATTTATATATATGTAAAAGCTACTATTATAAATTATATAATATTAGAAGGATTTAGACAGCAGAAGGCAACACAACTACAGAATTTATATATATGTAAGAGCTCTTATTACAAATTATATAACATTAGAAGTATTTGTACAGCAGTAGGCAACAAGCATACGCCTACTTTCTCAGTCGGATTGGTTCTAGTCTCTATGTGGACTCTCTTGTGTCTTCTCCTGACAAAATGTATTTTTATCTCTCAAATATTCCACTTGATATTCAACTTCTATGGGAAGTGAAGAGAAGTGAGGTTTATGACTATTAGGCTGGCGGAACAGAGCGTCAAATGAAAAGATTTCGTGAAGGTACTTCGCTATTTATGATTTTTGTAACGTCAAGTGAAGTGTTTCTGCGACTCTTTACGGACTCATTCGGCCTGGAAGGAGGTAATTTTATCTGCACAAGAAGTGCTTCTTAATGCCGAGAAGTAGTGAGAACGAGGAGTTAATTTCTGTATATTGTTTTCTATCTCGACATTTGTACCCAATGAGCTTCAATTTCGCCGTAGTCTAGATTTGTTTTAAATAATTGCTTCTTTTCTCGTTTCATAACCAAATTACGTGCAATTTCCTACATTTTATGTCAAATTAACGACTTTTACATTCATTTATAAAGTAGCTTATATCCGTAAACGAGTACACGCAGAACAGTTTTCTGGGCATATGTAGTATATGTGAAAGTTATATTCATTTTTGAAGATACTAAGTTTCAGTTGAACTAATCACACATAATGACGTTTTGATAATCGTAATCGTTTACCAATAGAGCTCATAGATAGTAATAACAATCTTAAGTAGTATGCATAATATTGTACACTACCTGATATACTTGTTACTTATAAATTATATCATTTCAACTGATTTATTTTCTCTGAGTTATAAAGGTGTAAGAATTTTGCATGAATCTAGAAAGTATAGATATTTTTCTCCTAAAAAGGTATTGAATTTACAATTCAAGCTATTTATTTTAATCAAATTTCGTTTCACTTTAAAAGAAAAAAAAATCCCTTTTGAATTTCTGCTTTTTGGCACTTGCAAACCATATTTTTCTTCTTTTTTTCAAACTGTTTGCACATCTTAATTAAATGCATATTAACCAATAGCTATCAAATTAGCAGAAGTAATTTAGAATGTGATGATGCATGATAAAGAAAAGATCAAACCTGTTTATTACTTACTTTTATATAATTTTGATGTCACAAACAGGTGATAAGTGATATGTGTCAAGTTATATGAGGCCCGTTTGTTAATTCCTTACATGCAAAATACATAAATGCATATTGCATCTTTTGAAACCAAACACAAATGTCATTAAGAACTGTTATGAATTCCACTATATGTGTTGGATCTTGTTTTGTGTTTAAAAGTTTTGGGGAAAAAAATATCCTATTTTTTAAAAAAGAAAAAAACTATATATTTTTATAAGACCCTCATACATCGAATTTAAAATATATTTATAGCATTAAAATAAATAAAATTTAATGTTACTTCTGTTCGGATATTTTATATGTACTCGTAAATTGTGTTGTGCATCAAAATCTTCTTAAAGTCTTAAGTTAGCAAAAATACTTGCAATCATGTTTGTAATGCTCAATTATCATGAATAACGAAATATATGTATCTGCAAAAAGAAATAACAAAAACAGTAAATTATTCAAATAAAATCGAGCTTGAAAAACACCATCACAAAATGTATTTTGCAAGGCTGGACAATTATTTGATAAACCCTTTTATCGCAATGAATGAAAAACTAAAGGTAATAACAGAATAGTAATTAGCAAATGATCCTCCTTTTTTTAGCAGATAAATCATTTTCATCATTAGCTAAGAGACTAAGTAACCGAAAGCGGAACAATATAATAAATCGGCAAAAAGAAAAATAATGCATAAAAATACAAAATATCAGTTCTTTCATTTCTATTGGCTCAGTTATAATATCAATCCTTGAATAACATTTTAAAATCTTGCTGGTGCTCTTTCAAATTGCATTTACAAACCTCTAGGGATTCATTAAGCAATATTGTTCTATGTATAATAGGTAGTAATCGATAACGTTTTTAGTAATCCTAGTAATAAAGCCATCAAATTCCCCATTAAAGATAAGGAGTACTTTCGTTTGCCATACTTTATAATTTGAAAGAATTTAACGACTCGCAGCGTCTTACAGATATTTTTTGCTTTGCAAGATATAATTTCTTTAAGCAGATTGCATTTGAACTAACATGAATCAATTGTATGCATGAGAATTATTGGTTATTCATCTTAAAATCATCAAAAAGTTCTCAAAAAAATCATCTTAATTGAGCAGTTTTAAAAACAGACAAACTTTCGAATATGTTTTAACATATTTTGTGAAATGACAAATTTTGAGTCAAAAAAGTCATGTTTCTAATATTTTAATTTAAACGAGACTTTTTAACCCTTTATCTACCGCATTATGATTTAATTGCAGTTTTTTTCATGCAATATTTTATTTTGAATAACTACATTGAAAATTAAGGGATATACATAAATAAAATACTCAACTTTGGGAAACTTAATTCGTTAGAGCTAATTATTCCACTGTAAAATTAATTATACACTGTGTTAACTTATAATAAATAGTCAAATCGTTTTCTGATGTCTTCAATAACATACAAAGAAGTAAGACACCTTTTGACAATAACTATTTTTTCCGAACAAAAAAAAAAAAAAAAAAAAAAAAAGGAAAAAACAAAAAAAACCGCCAGCTAAAAAAGAAATTTCTGCTTTAAACCTATTCACATTCCTCGCTAAAATACTCGTCATAGAACCCGTTCTGCCATATATCTTGGAAGAATGGATTTAAAAGAATATTCATGCTAAGTGTCGTCAGAGTAATCCTAAAAATGGTTATTATATGTAATTTTAAAGAGAGAGTATTACTTATATATAAGTACTATTGGTAGATAAAGGGTTAAACTCTCTCTCTCTAATTTGTTTTCAAATAAAGAGGACTAAATCCTTATTTTCCCTCTTGGTTTCTGCAAAAATCAAATTTATTATACTATATTTTTTTTAAATTATAACACAGATGATATAAGTATAATTTTCAAATATGTATTCTAAAGTGCTTCTTCTCAATTATTTTATCAGGAGTAATCAAGCAACCAGTCGAAAATCGTTAAGCAGATATAAAATCACAAACAATATGAGTGAAAAAATATAGCTTTCATAAATTACACTTCCGAATATATTCCTTTTTATAAAGACCCATAGGAAACACAGTAGCAATACTCGTACAAGTATAGATTTTCTCTAGACTTGACTCTGAAAAAGAACTTGTTTGTATAATATTTTATTACTCTTTTCTTACGATCTTGAGGAAAATTCTTATCACAAAATACTTGTTGCCTGTAAAGTATTTTAAATCAAATAACATAACTTTCAAACTTATTTGCCAGTCTTAAAAAATTGATAGCTCTTCTATTTGAATTTCAGTAAACCGGGTTCATATTTTGGTGTTGAATCAAAACATATACTGTAATTGATGTTAATGTAAGTATGTTTCAAAGATCTTGATCATTACTCAATAACAAACAGTTTACCCTTTATTTTACTTTCTTTTAAAACGAAAAAAAACTTATAGTAAAGTCTGAATAAAAGTAATTCTCAGTTACATTTTTAAAAGCATTTCTCTAACCTCATAAAAAACAAGACTGGATAGGGGAAAATGAATTTTTATTGAACTTAGAAATCTAACTTGAAAATAAATTTAAATTATAAGCCTAAATTTAAAAAGGATGTTTCATGATTTAAGCTGGTTATTGAAGACAAAGTAATAAGTTTATTTGACATTATGTTATTATTTAAATACTTGTGAAATACGGTTTTCCCACTTAATTGTCTGGAATATATCACCAAATATTATACCTACATTACTAGAAACGTTCAATTTTTATTTAACTAATTTTTTTCAAATATTTAAGAACGATTTATTTAAATACAAATGCATTTTCATTCCAATCATTACACAAGAGCAAAAGTTTAATAATATGTCTTTATTTTATTCAAAATTTGAAAAATAAAAAGATGTAATGTCATAATATGAGTTACAAAAGCTATTACTATTTTTTCAGATGATGTACACGATAGAATTCGATCATAAAATTATAAAAAAAAAATAAAAAAATAAAATAAAATATGAGATAGAATGTTCTCTTAAAACTTTAACCTTATCATGTGTATGAGTATTTACCTTAAAGGTTTCGCAATATTTCATAAGAACTTCGCTTTAACATTTCATGAGCATTTACTTCAATTTAGAGCTCACGTCTTAAAGATTAATTACCTATGAGTAAGATATTAGCTATAGTTAAAATTGAATTTAAAAAAAAATAGAGTTAATTTTGTGTGTGGTTATTATTTTTATTTTATTTCTATTAATTTCTCCTTATTGAATTGCAAGTATAAACTGAATGACGATGACAAAATACCCTTCAAGATGTTATAAGATCTACAGTTTAATAAAGTTTACCAATTTTCTCAGTTTATTCTAATTGATGTTAAGGTATCCGACTAAGTTGAAAAAGTGCTTTTTAGGTGTTTGGGTCATTAGGGAAAAAAGATATTAATTATTGAGGAAGAAGGATTAGAACTAGAACATAAAACTAGAGAGTTTTTTAAGTTCTTTTTATAGCATTTACTTTATCTAACTAATAAAAATATTCTTTAATTCGTTTTTTGAAGAATGAACTTTTCATGATAATTTGTGCACGAAAAATGGGATATCTTCTAAATAATCCAGTCAAATGCAATGAAATTTATAACATATATGCTATGGGCCCTTCAAAGTGTAACAAACCGCAGGTTTTAAGACAGCTGCATTAAATCACACTTTACAGCAATTTTTAGCTTAGAACATGCAGTGATTTTGACGAAAAATCATGACAATCAAATTTAAATGCCAATAAAATATTTATTTCTTAAAATATTTTTTATTCAGCGGTTTGTGACACTTCAGAGGAATCAAGAAATATATTAATGACGTTAAACTTGCATAATTTGTAATTTGTTTTTATTTGTCGCGTTTTTCATAACTTAAGAAATTTTGCTAAATTTTCCTAAAAAAAAAAAAATTTTTTTTTCAAAAAAAGGGCGATACATGTTAGTTATTTAATAGTTATGACTTTTTAAGCCTATCTACGTTCTTTAAAGCAATAAAATTATTCAGAAAATCAATTTTTGAAAAATTTATCTCCGAATCTAGTCGGATACTTAAAAGTTTTAGTTTGTCTTCCAAAAATAATCTTTTCTCCCTTTTATTATGAAAATCTATTGGTTCACATGTGCTTTAGATGCAAAAATTTCTTATACGTATTCTTTTTTATTCTAAATACTAAGAAAAGTTATGCTTTAGATCAAGAAACAAAATTAAAAAAGAAATTATTTTGTAATATTTAAATTAAGAAGATAATATTTTCTCTTCGAATTATACGGCTGACTTATTTGGATCATTACACATTTCCAAGAGTTGTAAAATTGAAAAAACCTGGCAATTAATTACATCGCTCATTCTGCTCTTTTATATTGTCAGCATATCAAGCTCTTAAGACTTTATTCTCTGTATAAAGAAACCAGAAACGAGTCATTAAAGGCTATAGTGTTTTAAAAGATGATATCCTAAAATAAAAAAAGTGACTTTCTTTACAATCAACTCTTTCACGGGAAATAATTCAAGCACACCAAGAAAAAGCATTCGATTGAAAATAAATTGAATAAAAATAATTATGAACATGAAAGATTCTCTTCAACAGAAAGAATAACTATACAGTTGCGGAATGGTACATCCAATAGAGTCTTTAAAAGGGAAGCCCTAATGCAATATATAGAAAATGTGAGCATCTATACAAAATATTAGCACTTATCACATGATACTATAATGGATATACTTACTATAATCGATACGTAAAAGTTTATCCCATTCCATTATTTCCAAGCCCTTCTGAAGACATACTCAAAACGATCGACCTGATGAGTAACATTACACGTTGATCAGCTAAATTATGAGGTGCTTATCATATTCAGTTAAGGTAAATGACTATTTTCGACACTTTTTTTTTAAAAATGGAGATATAGAAATTTTTTGTGGTTTTTAGATTTACTTAGTACAATTTAAGAGAAAAAAGCTAAAATTAAGAAGAGAAAAAGAAATTATGATTACTAAAATGGGAAAAAATGGGTAAAAATTTTACCAAAAATTACATAAACGGGGCTCACTCTGTAAAAAAATTTTATCAACAAATTCTTAATTTTTAAATTTTAACGCGTTACCTTAGTATATATTTTTGAAACGATCTTCAGGATAAGGAGTATTTTAATTTTATATGAAATTGCTTAAAAAACAGTGATTATATTCAGATAAGGGACTATAATTTTTTTTAATGAAACAGTAATTGATGAATCTGAAGATTAAAACACTTCTATTATTACGCAAAACATACGAAAAAATCAGTTAATTATTTTCAAAACTTTTTGAGCAAACGCTGCCCCGGTTTGATTTTTTCGAGAAAAAAAAAACATATTTAGAGTAAAACGCATTTTAAAGTCTGACATCTTGTTTAAACTAATGGCATCTACGTTAGCTAAAACACTTGTAGTTTTTGTTCTAGTCAATTGAAAACAAAAAACTTGGTATTTTTATAAAGCTAATAAGACGGTCTGAAATAAAATCATAAAAAAAGTTTGTCGATTTTTGTCGGATACCTTAATTGAAAAATTTTCGTTTTCATATACTTGTATTTTCCTCAGTTAATAATATTTCTAACACCAAGATGTTATACATTTATGGATTTTGGAAAATTTTCCTGGCTATAAAAGCCACATTTATTGGTTACTGCTCCAACTTGTGTGATCACGAATTTTTTGCTAAATTAGCATCAGTTGCATTTTGACCACATTTGCGTAATTTCATTATTCTTGCATGCTTCTTCTGTTACTCTTATTTTATTGTTCTTAAGTATGTTTAAAAAATGTTTACAAATATCTGAAATATTGTTTTGAGAGCGTGCTGATTATTATAAATATATTTCACTTGGTAGATCAATTTAGGCTAAGTAAATAAAATACTGAAACATATAGTGAAACATCAAATTTAATTTATATTTGATTAACGTAAGAAGTCAACTTTTTTCTGACTTTAAAGATAAGATTTGTATTCAAATACAATTGTGCACGAGTAAAAAAATAAAACCTTTTAAAAATAATTAATTTAATGCGGATAAATAATGCCTTTAAAGCAGTGTTTCTCAAACTGTTTGGCCCGTGATGATCGTACCAGGAGGGTGCAAGCATATTGAAAAGTCAAAAATAAAAGATTATTTAAAAAATATTAATTTACTGTAAGGAAGCAAAACAAGGCACATTCTGACATAATAAATAATAAAATACAGATTTTCACTGATATAATATATTTATAAATGTATAAATACCGCACAATGTATTTTATTATTAATACATCAATACTAAACAGAGAAAAAACTTAGTAATTACTAGTGACTCCATGGTCTTGTCATATACAAAATTTAATACTTATTTTGATAATTTGTACTGTTTATAATTAAAGTCGTATTGAAACTTTAGCGTCGAAGAACATTATTATTGCACTCAACACATTGTTATTGTATGGAAGGGGGCGCGTTGAATGTTATGATTAAAAATTGGGTCGCAAATATTGAAAGTTTGAGAAGCACTGCTTTAAAGTATTTGAATTAGCAAAACTAAATAAAAATAAAGAAATCATTATAATAATGTCTTTTATAGGTCGGTTACTTAACTGTGTCGTTTTTTAATTCTTTCTTTCTTTTTTTTTTTGAGAAAAGAAATGAATTGGTAAGGTATATGTGTTTTGACTAACGTGAGGAAAAATATGACTATAAATTTTATAACATTAAAGTTAAAAAAAAATAATGTGATAAAATAAATATATGACCTCTCAATCATGAATAAACCAGCTTTCACTGTGTTAAATGTATTAAAATATCTAGGAACAATTTATTGTAATCTTGAATAAAGGAGTATTTTTTGTAATCAAGAGACATACATTAAAGATAATTAATTATTTTTCTTAAATTTATTTTCAAGCCTTATAATTTTTTTTCTAAAAGATGGAAAATTAGAAAGATTATATATATAAAAAAAATAACATAAAACTTTAGCAATTAAGTTAATTTACAATCCATTGAGAAATAAAACATGTTCTGTCTCATTGAAAAAGAATAAACTTTATAAAAAAATAAACATTTTTTTTAAAAACTTATTTTCTATGTAACACCAAAAATGGATGCAAAATGGATTTTCTAAAACAATTTCTTTTTTATGTTAAGCACAAGGCACATTAAAATGAGAAAGTTTCATAAATTTATACTGATAGAGAGAGTGATAGAACTTTCGTTTCAAATATGTAATTTAATAAAAAATGTATTTTTATTTTAAAATTTATTTACATTCTGTAAAGGGAACATTTAGTAGTATCATGAGCATAATATAAGTTTGATTCAAATAACTAAACATTTGAATTTTCTTGGAATTTTTTAAAAATTTTACATATTTTCACCAAATTGTCTGTTTACTAATCATTAAAATGGTCCTTTTTAAACATCGGAATCGAATGAAAAATTTAAGTTTAATATTATAATTTTATTTAATAAATTATTATTTGTAGCAAATGAATAGTCATGTAAAAATGTCACTAATTAACTGTAAGTTATTAGTTTCTTACCAATATGATTATTTCTTTCTCTGAAAAATATCTGCTTGCATTGACTAACAACTCAATTTATCTTGAAAAATGGCAAGATGTCTGAATTTAATTAGATTAAACAAGACTGTAGTTTCTTATCTAAATTTAACAGTAATATAAATTATATTTAATTTCTAACTACATTTACCTTCATCGTTTGAATCGAAAACTAAATGCATAATTTTGGGAAGTGAATCCCAATATTTGCTTTGGTTGAGGCAAAGCTACAACTCTATTCCTGAGTTGCTGAAACATTATCTTTATTTTTTGTTCATTCATTACTTTAAAAGGGAAACTCGAATAGTTTTTATGAACAAAATAGGGAAAATCCTTGGCGGAATTACCTCAACAACACTTTGTATATTAAACTGCTTTACGCGAATCGTTTTTTATTATCTAGAAATTAGTTCTAGAAACCCTGATCATTTGATATTTTTGTGAGTCTTTGTAAGCGTCGGAATCTAAATCGTACCATTTAAGTTTACTCTGAGTAATTGTAGTTCTCAATTAAAAATTTGGTAATTTTTACAAAACTTAAAATTATTCTCCTATACAAATGCTATCCCCCTAATACTATATTACATCAAAATTACATTACATTTCGATTCTAAATTCAAATTACTCTTCTTAGGCTCAGAAATACATGAAAATTCGTTTCAGTTTCCGTAATTTTCAAATCTTTGATAAATGTTATTATGCATGTGTAGTTCAATTCTCGAAGTACAATATATTAAATTTTGTGAAGATATTCAGAAAAGAGTAGGAAAGACTAAGTTATTTCTTTCGGTATTATAATATCTAAAAAGAAAAATTATCTTTTCGCAGAAAAGTAAGAACGAAGTCAAGTAAACATGTTAGTAAATGCATTTAATCAACAGAGCCTATGCCTTCTGTGTGGTGAACCACATTAAGGTTTCAATATCTGTAAATAATGAGTATGAGATATGATTGCGAGAACATATTTTTAAAAAATCTCTTTGATTAAAGGAATAAAACCTTAAAAATAAAACAAACAAATGAAAAATGTAGTTATTATTTAAATAGAATATCACTTTAAAAAAAGAAATTTTAATATTTTTTAATAATTAAGACTTGATAATATTTAAAAGTTCCTGGTTTGAAAATTTTATGTTACATTTTTCTTTTAACTTACATTATATACTTATATACATATACAATTACAAAATGATTTATGTATAAGTGAATTTAATTATTTAAATATATTAGTCTTCGATAAATTTTTAAAATATTGTTGAATCTCATTTACGTAAAAAACTCAAACTTATTCAGAAAAATAAGTTTGGTTTTGAAAACTGTTTTGGTTTTACTGTTACAAAATAATTGAACATATAACACTTAACACGAAGTTTTCAGCAATTTGTGCCCATAATGTGGTATTTTTGAATAATGTTGTTTTCTACTTTGTTGAAATAATTCAGTTTCATTGTATTGAGATTTTTGTGTCTAAATTTTCACTACTAATGGGGGGGGGGGA
>BMAV01022074.1:0-20566 GCA_019973955.1 Trichonephila inaurata madagascariensis | reverse complement strand
TTTTTTTATAAAGCATTTCCTGTAACACTTTAAAGGATCTTTTATTACTTTTCATTAATTCGAACCAATTTTAAATTTAAACTCAAGAAACCACTTAGTTAAAATAATAAGAATTATTCCAATTTTTGCAAATATTCATTTTTTTTAATAAATGCAAAGATTAATGACATTGGAAGGACATTTATGAATTTTTTTCTATCCATACTTTTAAAAGTTTTCAAGCCATAATTTATGTATCGTTATTTTTGCTGGCAATAACGTGAGTGAGTGAATATTAACGTCGCACTGTTCAGCTACAGAAGAGCTTTTGGTGACGGACCACCTAATTTTGAACCATGGCCAAGTAACGTGGACGGCACCTGAGCTGGAATCCCCTTCTCCTAACTACCACACCACACCAACGGGAGGACGCTTCAGCTCTCAACAGAATTAACACGTATCGCTGCCCTACACGGCGGGTGTTAAGTGGTACTGGGCTCGAACTCATGACATGCCTGCCATGATCCGATACCTTGACCACTGGGCTACCGCAGCCCCCAGGTAATAACGTGAGGCCTCTAGAAAAAAATCACCTTACTCAATATTCCATGTATATATAACCATTAGTCAAGTTGATTGAATATGTGGCAGGATCTCAACTGCCTCTATTATTTATCATAATAATTACGCTTTATAGACGAATGAATTGTGTTTTGATATTTTTAAAAGTCATAAATATTCCTTTAGATTTAAGTAAGGAAAGTATGTTCAAAATTTTCTCTGAATAATTTTCATGGTTCTTTAGGTAATATAAAGGTATTACATGATATATCCCCAAATTTGATTATTAGTTCGTGTGCCCAATTGATAAACATGTGTTTGGCTAATTACATTCCTATAGTTCATCGTACAACAATATTTTCCTGTAATAATTATCTTGCTGTGAATTTACATTCGAACACTTTGGAAATTTTCATTCTTCACGCTCAGCTTGTTTAACCGTTCTTGTGAGATACATGGAGGGAAATCGATCAACTTTAGAAGCTTATTAAAGTAAAGGTTTCTATTACATTATTATAGTTAATGTAAACTCTAAGACACTGTCTTCAAATTTAAATATTAGCAGGCACATTCATGGATAAATTCAATTTAAAAAGAAAATTATGTCAATCAAATATTACAAAACACTAAGAATTTTTCCTTTTAAATCTAATTATATAAAACAACAAACAATTCTTTTAGTTCAATTATCAGGTATAAAAAGAAATATATCTTACATATCAAAACCTAATTTTATGGAGTTATTAACGTAAAAAGAAACACTTATTATACATTAAAGAAGTAAATTTTGGTTTATCAAGTCGATACTTGATCGAAACAACTTCAATAACTCAAAACATTTATTTGCAGTTTACTGCTTTACTACTGCTCGTCAAAAACAATTACTGGTTGATTTTAACTTGTTGACGTAAAATTAGGCTCAAAATTTATTCTAAATTGTTAATGTAATGCATATGTAAAATCACTGAAAACATTTTTCAAAAAATAATACTATCTTGAATAATTAACAATCAAAAGTGTATTTTTATATAAGCTTTAAAAATGAACGTTCATAGGGAATGAATATTTTTTTCATAATAAAAATTACGGATAACAAATTTTTTTGAAGTAATTTTCTAAATATTGCATAAGTATTTACATAAAGCAAATACGATACTAATGTTACGTATTAACAATAATAATATTCTCATAAATTCAAAAAAGTTTTCGTATTTTTTTAATGCTTGAAATTACTAATTAAACTAAAAATAAAAGAAAAAAAAGCAAAAATATTAATTATAAACTTAAAATTACATAATTTTTAATTAATAGATACTGACCTTTGTACTTTGTAACAATAGTTTCAGGTTCTCGTGAAGAATCACTTTCAGCGAATTTCACTTTGAGAGCTTTTGTCCCAACGACTTCCAATGAAACGAGGTTGGAGGTGAGGGTGTTTCTGTAAATTTGGACATATTTTCAACACAAAAAGTTATATTTTTTGTTTTTGTAATCAATTAAAACCAACTAATGCAGCAAAATATTTAAAAGTACAATATTTTCAATGACAATAAGAGTAAATGATATATGGCTTTGAGAATGCGTGTGCTAATCGTAACAGAAAGAAACGCCCATAAAACCTGGAAATTCATAGGATATCTGAAGCATGAAATTATTTGCAATTGAAGAAAATCATTCATATTTATTAAAGTCACCAAAAAGGGCTACAAACAGTTTTTCCAATTCAAATTTGGGAAAAAAGTCTGAAAGGGGTTTATAAAGTTTAATAAAATGTGCAAAAAAAAATTGATTTAAATATTAGTGTACAAAGATATCAATTATTCGATAACTTAGTGCTAAGCCTTTTAAAAAAATCGATCCTCCAGATGTAAATTAAATTAGATAAAAATTGAACAAAAGGAATCCACATGAGTTTCATTGCACCAATTAATATTCGATAATACAATCCTGATGTGTATTCAAGCCAAAGGTTTGCAGATGACCTAAATGAAGATCGCAAAGATTTACATTAATGTGTATTAATATCACTATATTTTTATTAGTCTTTTATGTTGGAGAATCAGGGTGTGGTATCACCCTTTAAAATTTGGGTCTGGGTTAAAATAATTTACAAATAGACTACGTTGTTGTCTGCAGCGTCACGGACTACTTACAATATGGTATTTCTTGAACTACTCTTAACTGAAAAGTGAAAATCCCTTTCGGATAAAAAGGGTTCGTTGAACGTTACCCTTAAAGGAAGGGTTTTTTTTAAAAATTTTTAATTTTTAATTTGAAAAAAATTTTTTTAAAAATTGTGTTTTAAAAAATTTTCTTATTGCTTAAAGAGTGCGTTAATCTTTTCAACTAGTAAATCATTCCCCAATTATGGTATACGAGAACCTATTCAAATTTATACATATTCAATGTCTATAGTATTAAGACATATACGCTCAGTGAGCATAATAATAAAATACATATTTAGTACTCCTATTAGGTTAGCTTCATGTTTAAAATATAACGTCGTGAAGTGCCCTTCAATTTTATTGTTTTTCTTTTGAGTCTTTATGCTGTTAGTACAAAAAAAAGGTTACAATATCTTCCACGTTACAATCTATAATTCATCTACACAGATCTTTTTTCCTTGTCTAGAGCCCCAAAATTTCTTTTATGATTTGTTACAGTAGAATCATTGTCGGAAAAAAAAAATCTAATGACTAAAACAATTAGTTGCTTTATATATAGTTTAAGTATCATATAACTTAGTATATTCCAATATTTTTAAAGCTAAAATTCACAATGTGTTTTATTCCATACCTATACATAAAGAAGTAAGTTATTTGAATAGCAAGAGATGAAATGAAAAATCTATGATTACGTAAGTAATCAGGCCTAAATTTGGAATGCTTGAAATAGTTTTAAAATAAGAAATTATTTAAGTGATGTATATCACAGAAGATACACGACGGGGAACCCAAAAATAACCTGAAGTTATTTTTGTTATTTTATATTTTTATCACTAGCGTAGCTAGTCCCAAGTGGTCACTGTATCGAAATTCCTAGGGGACCTAATTTTGGAAATGGGACTATTGCTAACATTTTACGAGTTGTACTTACATATATTGGGGCCCCAGTAGTTTGAGGGCCCCGAGTCATTGATACGGCTGATGCGGTGGTAGCTACGCCACTGAGTTTTATTGAACTCTTCATTAGTTACCTTCAAAGTATTGTCCATGTGCATTAATGCACTTGTCTCAACGCTTTTGCCACTGCTCAAAACAGTTCTGTAACTCTTTCTTGAGGCTGTTGATTGTTTAAAGCCCTTAGCATGTTTTCTTTGACCTCATCCACATCATTATATAGCTTTCCTTTCAGACTTATCTTTACCGAAGGAACAAAAAAAAAAAGACCCCCCGGTCAAAATTGGGGGAGTCGGGAGGATGAGGAATAAGCACCATGTTCTTTGTCAAAAACTGTCGTGAACGTGCTCCATGACACGTTCGTTTCCTCAGAAATTTGGTCAATGGTCTTTCAACGACCTTCATCAATTGCCCGTTTGAATTTGGCAACGTTTTCGTCATTTTTTCCTGTTGAAGAACGCCTGAGAGTGACATGTCTTCAGTTTATATGTTAGTATATTTCCTCTAGACCTGTGATTTTCCCAAAAACATCAAAAAATTAAAGGTTAATGAAAATCCCAATGGTTTTTGCCCGGTTTTTCCCCCCCAAAAAACAAAAAATTTCATGCACAATATTTGTTTTTTGTGGTCGGCCACCTCACTATATTCATGCAACAAAGTACCACGAGCGATCCATTTAAATCTGACTGACACCAGCTTCCTAACGGTAGCGTGAGACTACCAACTAACACCACCTAACAGCACAACTCATAATTACAAAGTATGCGCGTTCAATAATTCGGTTCCAGGTATTTTTGGGACACCCTTCGTAATTTATACAGATTAAATTATTCCGCTTTTTTAAACACCCCACCCGATCATTCTACCCTGGGAAACCCTTTATTAAAAAAAGAATGTCCATTATAAGCACAAATACATTAGAACGTCATTTATCCGGAACATTATTCGACGTAAAATACCCGGCCCATTTTTTTTTTGGAAAAACATTTTGTATATGAAATTTTTTGGGACGGAAGCTAAACAGTTTTTTCCCGGTGGGGCCCAAAAAGTGACGGAAAACCAAGGTCAGGGATTTTGGGGAATTTGTTGAGCATTTGGTAAACATCTGCTTCGGAATTTAGGTCAGTTTGTTTCCAAGGGGGGGTGAAACGTGAATCAAAATTCAAGAGTGCGATGAAGTTTTAAAACCGGGATGGCGCGTGCAGAAGCTGGGTTCAAATGCTAAATGATAAAGAATTTAAAGGAAGAATTTGCCTGTCGACGATGAAACGGATGAAGACGAGGGAAACAACCAACGGTAGCAAGTGTTCATCAAATGCTGAGGTTTTTTGGGTTTGGGTTGAGTGTTTTCCTACTCAACTACTGTTCTCAAAAATCAGGCCCTTGAGAAAAAGCGAAGAGGTGCAATGGTACAGTGAAAAATAAGTGATTAATTTCTACAACAAAGAAAATTAAGTGACATTTGTAACGGCTCTTTATTTTCTTCAATCCTGCTCTCTGCGCATGTGATGATTTTCATTATCTGTACAGTGCGTCCTGTTTCATATACTACATGGATGGTATTCGAGCCTTTTCGGTTATCCGAACTAATACGTATCCGAACGGTGTCCCACGTCCCAATTGATTCGGGAATGCAAAACGATGTTCTATTGTAATAGAAATATGAATGAATGCATCATATGCCTCTGCAATTCCTTGAACAGGCGCCCTTTTTAGGTTTGGCCTGGCACCACCCTCAACACTCAAGAAAACAAGAGCGTATATAATACATGGGTGAAAATAAGAATTAATTTCCTTTAAAGGAATATTCTATTACTAATAGAACTATATATTTCTTCAATTTAATTTTTTTTCCTAAAGCCTCTAATTTTTTTACTTTGGTAGAATCTTCGTTGAAATAGCTAATGCCAAAATATATTTAATGTGCAATATTACATATTTTAGTTTTTGATAGGTAAATGCTGGGCATTGTTATTGAATTTCTTATTTAAAAAAGTGGAATAAAAAATTGTGGCTTACCTATAATATATATGGAAAAGACGCTTTTGATAATATGAAGCAGTCAGTTGGTTGTTTTCAGCAAAATAAAAAAAAAATGGATAGTTTACCTCTCTTTTAAAGAATAAATACGTTAATTCCTGGTTAACATATTTAATTATATTTCTTGGATAATGTATGTAATGAAATACAGTGGAAGAAACATTTTTCCTACTGATCACAGACAAAGACGTACACTATAGAAATTAAAATGTACTATATCATTCAGTTTAATGTAGGTCTATAAATGTAATGTAATCATTGGGTTTTTCATCTACATCCTGAACTGCCGAAACGTGTGAATTTTCGTACACGTGATAGAAATGATTTAAATACATACAATCGCACATAAAGTACCTCAGCATTACCGCGTTAGTATATAATCAGCGATCTTTTAAATTTCTTGACTATATTTCATTTATCTACAAAAGCCTCTTCCGTGCTATCTCAACACTTTAATTTTTCTCTCGGCCTTTTACTGCCCCTGAAAACCTCAAACACCCGTAAGGGTGCGTTATCGCCCACGCGTTGAGAACCTACGATCTACATTTATATCTATTCATATATAAATCGTATTTTAATGCTGATCTAATTTTATTACATAAAAGAGGAGAAGAAAAAGATTTCGGTAATACTTTTTCTTTCAGATAATGATATGAATTCGTTCAAATGAAGATAATAATTTTTTTCCTAAATATTTTTCTTAATCTAGCTCAGATTTTTCTCGTACAGAGTTATTTATTTTCCTCAAAACATCTGAACATATTTTTCTGACTATCAAATTCTTCTCTCTTTACGTGGGTAAACATTTCTCCTGTTCTATATGCATAAGGAAGAAGAAAAGCTTCGAATAGTTCAAGTCTTTCCTCTTAAGAAGTGATGCTTATCTCTTGACACTATCGAAAATAAACTTAGATGACAACTCAAACAAACATTTTTCTTTAGAAGCTATGATATTTTTCTAAGAATTGAAAATATTCAATTGTTCTTCGATGTTTTTTCATAAGAAATGTTTTAAAGAAATATCCAATATCACGTGTTTGAAATATGTAATGAAAGATTATTTTTTGAACTATCTTTAAAAGTGATTGTCACCAGAATAGAAAACCTATTTGTATACGAATTGTAAAAATGAATAAATTCTATATTGAATATGCATGACACGGAGAATGAATCAATGTAAGTTATTTTTTTATAGATTAATAAAATTTTCTTTAAGTAAAACGTTTTTCTTAAGGAAAAGTAACTATCAATTATTTTCTTTGAAAAATTAAACTTACTTAATTTTTCAAAACCAGATTTCATTCGCCATAAGAGTTGTTGTCTCCGTCTCCATAATGTAAGTTGTTTTTCTTTTTCCTAAAAAAGCAAGCATTCAATAAATAAATGCTATAAATTTGTTGTACGTTTTTTAAATAATATTTAGAATCGATTATAAATTTACTTGACATAAAATTAAGCAAAGAATAATGATTTTATTTATTTAAGTATCCTATAAAAGAAGTTAGTAGTGTAACTTTTTGATTTGATCCAGAATTGTTGTCTTCTTTTCCATAATGTACTTTTCTTTCCGCAAAAAAAAAAATTTTTTTTTTTTTATTTTAAAATATAAAAAAAAATCATTTTGATGATTATGTAAAACTCCAAATATTTTTCCTGATAGTAAAATATTATAAACAGTAATAATTTTTAATTGCTATTGATAAATATTATCGCATTATATATTTTAACATATAAAAAATAAACAAATAATTAGTATATTGTAATTTATGAATTCCACAATAAAAAAATACTAAAAAATATTTCAATTAAATGATATATTAACTTACAGGAAAGAAATTAAAGTTTTTATATATTAAAAATAATAAAAAAAATTCAATTTATCTTCACAAACATGGTTTAATATGAGAGCAATAAACTCTTATTATTTACTTATCAATGATAGCTATTCTTATCAAGATAATAGAAAACAAATGTTATGATTTGAAACAATAAATTAGCTCATTATACAAATGTAAGTAACGCTTTTGCTGTTCATATTTTACAATATTTATCAAAATTCAGAAACATTTTAAATCTTAATTACTGAAGCGAATGACCTAAAATTTGCGATAATTATAATTCTATATATATTTAAAATTATTACTTTTGAGCAAATAAAGAAATATTAAAATGAATTTGTAATGTAACAGAATTTATCATATTGTAAATGCATTCAATTAAACATTTGATTTAAAATTTAATTAAAGTTATTTATTGAAAAGTTTTCTATTCTTTTTTATACCTTGATGTAATTACCTTGATTTAATACCAATATTAAAAATTTATCTTAGATAAAATTGTAAGTCAACTTCGTTTAATTATTCTCATTTTTTTCTAATTAACTCCGGTGCTAGACATTTTGGTTTCTCTTCGTCTGAATCATATTCAAGTATAGTATTTATCTATCTACTGCTTTGTATTTATGTTGCGCAACAAAGAATAATTCACAAGTAATTAACCCCATTTGCACTAAATGTGCTTTTGATATTTCATTGCATAAATCAGTTCATTAAAAGAGCGTACCTTGAGCAAAGCCATGGAAAGGCTACCACTGGTAGCAGCACTGAGGACACAGGTGGTCAAATCGTCGACGCATCTCTCGGCTTCTTTCACAAGACTAAGCAATTGACTAAATTTACTTTCCTTTGTACGATCTATAAATACATAGACAATTCAACAATTATTAATCAAAATTAGTAGCAAATATGATTTCGTTAATAAGTATCATTTGATAAATAGCTGTTAGACTTAATATCTTATATATATATTTATTAATTAAATCCCATTGTGAGTCCATCCTACAATACAGAACAGAGAGAACGTCATTTCCTTTTAAGCGTATCATATTTGAAACATTAGTTTTATAAGTTAATGTTTAATAAAAACTCTTGTTTTAAAAAATAGTTGCAGCTAAATATTTGGGTTCATACGGAAATTCTTGTAATTAAAGCTTGATTTTAATTTTGATGTTTGAATTCTGCTGCAGTTCACTTAACTTTCTTTAATGTAAATAAAAATATTGTTGATGGATATAGATTGAGAGAAAGTCTTTATTTTCTTTCTTGTTACGCGGTATTTTATTTTTTTACTACACACATACAAGGTAGAATAAAAAAGTTTCCGGAACTTTCAAGCCAGACCACATTGATAACAGAGAAAAGTTCATTTTTTTCGTTAGTTGAGAAGGAGGGAAGTTAATTAATAATTTATTTAATCATTATGACACTACATACAGCAGATATTTTTTACTTAGATACATATTTTTTTGCACTGACAGGTTTGAAACATTGGTTTTACAAGCAGGGTGCAAACTTTATACTTTGTATTTTTTATTAAAATCACCTTCTAAGGTTCTTTAGATGTGGACTAAAGCATATGGAAGCAATGTATTAAAAGAATAATAAATGTTCGATTGGTTTTCAACAAGGCTCACTTGCTGTAGAGGATCCTCGCATCAGTCAGCCACCTACATCAACTGCTAATGAAAACACGATCAGCGTATTTGTCCCAAAAGACAAGATTGTCCGAGTAGTCATGGTCGCGAACACGCGGCTAGTGTTGTAGAGTCGCAAGTTCGAGTTCTAGTGCCACTGAAACGCATTGAGGGGCTGATGCACGTTACATCTAACGAGGCTAAAAGTTCTCATCTTGATGTAGTCACCACTAAGTCAAGTGCCATCTGTTGTGTTGCACGCCCCCATTGGTCAGCAGTGCTAGATCAGGTTCACGACTTCGCACACATTCAAAAAATCCTACACCAGCAAGGGATCATCTGCTAAATCCTGCTTGGTGAGCCCTAGTCATTCGAGGATGTGAGCAGGCGAGGCCGGCACAGAAGAACAGTTCGTGCACATTTCAAAGCTCTTGCATCCTTCGGAAAATTTCATTGTTTTAAGATGGCTACTTCGAAAGCGGGCTAGAAGAGTTTGACCCTGTCTCTTAAAACCGTGAGCCAGATAGCCTCGAGAAAGAGAACACTGATACCAATGGTGCTCTGGGGGGACAATCCAAGCGGTCTTATTCTGATGTTTAATTTTATAGAAAAATCTCCAAAAAGATGAGGGGTGATGACGGTGCTGGTACCTCGCAAGTACCAACCTTGGCCAAAGTATCCGCAATCTCATTTCCCTCTTGATCTACGTGGGAATCCACTGCAGATAAATTTGATGCGATGTGGAAAGTCGTTTTAACTTGCTGAGTATTAACACTCCAACATTATCTCTCACATTTTACCAATTGGACAAGTGCTGTATTGCACTTCTACTATCAAACAGTATCCAAACCTCTTTTCCATTTGGAAGAAATGCAAGAGAACCAAGGGCCTCATCAATGGCTATCAGCAAGTGCTATCTTCCTCACTTGACCGAGGTTCAGAATTGCGAGGTTCATCGTCAAAACTCCTTCAAAAACCTTAAAGTGCGACATTAATAAAAAATATCAAATCAAATCAAGGGATGTTATCAGTTGGAAACACCCCGAAAAATGGACTGAAAGGTCTTAGGTTGTACTTCTCAATAATGTCAATAGTGACATAGGCCTTTATTGTTGAAAAATTACCATGTGAAAACATAATGTTCCCCCCCTTTAAATATCCACCCTCCTTTAGGATAGCTCCTGTTATTTTTAAATTTTTTTTTCCACATCAAAAAAATTAAAAAAACAAAGGGTTTTGGAAAATTTCCCAAAAAAGAAAACATTAAAAGGGGAATAATTTAAAAAGTTTTTAAGGGAAAAGGGGGTTTGGGGTATTTTCAACAATTGTATGAACGTTGGTGAAAAAAGGGCGAATTCAAAAGGAGACTATTCTGAAGTAGCTTAAATTATTGTAAGTACACTAAATTACATTCAGAAATTCTTGGAGCTTTTCGACTCTATCTCATATTTCATTTTTGGAAAAATTCAAATAATACACCAGTTTAGAAAGGGGTTGCCTATTAAAAGAGATCTTTCCCTTTACCAAAACCCAAACGTTGTTTTTCAACAATCGGAAGAAAATAAAAATCTTTACTTATAAGATAACATGTTCCGCAATTGAAATTTATGAACTAGTGATCTAAGAAATTAACACACTTTAATTGATGAGGAAGAGCCAGAGGGTTTTCTTGTCATGGATCACTATCTATGAACGTGTGATTTAATATAATCACTTCTTATCTTACTTTTCTTCTTATCTTAGTTCGTAACTTATATCTGTAACTAAATCTTGAAAGTCTTTAATTTCATTAATGTCCTTCTCTTAGCATTTTATTTCTTGAAAAAATATTGTTTAAAAAAAAACAGTGCCCAAACCGGGGGGGCGGGCCCCCAAAAGGGCGTAAAAACCCCAAAAGGGGGGGAGCTTATCAAAAAGTCAAAAAAAGAATTTTAAAAAGAAATTATTTAATTTTTCTGAAGCAAAAAAAAAAAAAAAAAAAAAATAGAATACACATTTACATTTACAAAATACACTTATAAAGAAACCAGTACTGCACAATGTGCCATAATTAATTTAACAACACTGTTAAGAACAAAGGTTTAAAATTTTACCAGTGACCCCTATGGGCATTTTAAAAAAAATTTTTATATGCAAAATTTAACATTTATTTTGGGATAACTTGTTTGGTTTATAATTAGAGTAGCAACGAAATTTACATCAAAAGTATATTATTATTAAAATTTAAAAAATTCTATTATATGAAGGGGGCGGGAAAATTATGTTTTTAAAAAAGGGGGCCCAAAGTATAAAAAGTTTGAGAAGTACTGTTTTAAAAAAGATAAAGGGAAAAAAGAAATTGTACCCATCCCTTTTTGTATTTTTTAAAAAAGGAATATAATGTATTTTTCTTTTCAAATACTATGATAAATGCTATGAAGTTTTCAGTTCTGAAGGATTATATTTTTCCCCAAAAAATTAATGTAAGGATAAACTTACGTATAGGTAGCATAATAAATTTTCAATAACATGGCTGTTAAGTATTTGTTTTAAATCTCGATGAACTTATTAAGACATTCAACTTATGATAGGTTCACGAGAAACATGAGTATTATCTAGAATATTTGATTTGTTTTAACATATTTCATTACAAAGAAAGGTAAAATAAATACTTTCCCCCTTTTATTTGACTTTCTAAAAGGGTTTTAAAACAGTGTCAAAGGGTTTTTAATGAAATTCACTCTATTGGGGAAAAGGGATTTGCGATAGCCTTCCTAGTTAGATACCCTGGTTAAATAATGTGAATGGTGTTTACATTGGTAATTCCCGTTCTAACTTCTTATTCCCCATCATGCTGCAGTATATCTTTGAGGACCATTAAAACTTAATGTGCGTCAGCCTTGTTAATTTGCACGGCAGTCTATTTGAATCAGCAGTTAAACTTAAGAATCAAGACGTGAAATCGTTGATGCTAGAGACTGAAACTTGATGAATGAGCTATTGTGACCTAATCCCTATTTTGGAGTTTGGAAAATAATAACCAAAAAATTTTTGGGAAAACGAGCATATTGGGGATTTTTATAAATAAGATAAAATTAAAAATCTATTTATTACTATACAATAAACGATCACCTTTATGGAAAAAAATACTGTCACTTTTGCTTGTGAGTGTTTGTCAAAAGTATGCCGAGGGGAAACCCAAAAAAAAGAAACATATATAATTCCAAAAAAAAAAAACCAGGCCTGTTTTTGGGAGCGGTAACCGGGATTTTTACGGGAGTGCCCCTTTCAAACACCCCTTAAAGGGAATTTTTAAAAAACAGCTCAGCCTTTTTTTTAGCTAAAGAAAAAAAAGTTCCATCAAGGGTTTTAGAATGAGCAAAAAAAAACCCTTTTTGTTAAGGAATAATTCGAAACAAAGGATAAGGAGGCATCTACTATTCTAGACAAACAATGTTTTGACAATATTTCTTGCCCTATTTCTAAAAAAGAATCAAGTTTATCCAGTGCTATATGTCAATCGGAAGCAAATGACCCTTATCTGCATTTCTTATATTTTGTTATAAATTAAAAAACAAACAAACTAAAATACATTTTAAGATCTTATAGTTTCAACATTATTGAATGAAACACGCCTTTGTTTGCTTTTTAATTTACTTTTATGTACATCAACTAAAATATAACAAAAAATGCAACACATTTAAAAACTTTTCAGTTTTCCTTTTTCCCTTTTTCCCTTTTTTTCGGGGGTTGGACAAAAATTTTTTTTCCCCTTTTATCCCCCAAATTACTAAAAATTTAAAATTTATATTAAATTAAACTTAAATTTAATACTAAAACTTAAAATTTATTTTAAAAGCCTACTTTTGATTTTTTAAAGGATTGTTGATTAATTCAATTAACATAATCCTCATTGTCGGATGTCTGAACTTTTTACATATCTGATTTCTCATTAAAAACGTTTATATATATAAAAAATAGATAAAATATAATGAATCGTCACAGTACTCTGTAGTTGATAGTCCCTTAACATTTTTCCAGAACAACACTAAGCAGCTGTTGCCGAGTGGCTTTAGTCATAAACTTCTGGCCAGCATTGTTTCTGTCGTGTCATGGATTCGAATCCGAGTGACATTAAAACTCACCGTAAAGAGAGGTTGATGAACCTTAAATAGAATTTGGAGGATGCTAATTGAGATTTCATCCTAGTAATTTGAGCGCAGTCCATCTCACTATTGCTTCAAAGGGCAAGATTGATAAACAATTTTTCTCCTAACCCGAATATGTCTACAATGAATATTCGGATTTGAATGAAATTTAGGTGTAGAGGTTGTTTAGACCAATTTCTACTTAAGTAAGCAAAAGTAAAATTCTTGAGAAATTAATTATGACAATTTAATTTATTAATTAGTATCATACTTATGTTCTTTTTGAGCCATTTAAGTTGACACTAATTTTTCACAAGTGCAATGAAATTTATATAAGATTAAGAACAGCTTGTTTTTGAACGAATGTACGAAGGACAAGTTTGAGAAATTTGTTTTCAATGTAACAGACTGTCTTTATAATTGCATTTCATATACTGCCACAATTATTTCTTAAAAGCAAAAAAAGTATAGGTTTTTCTATATAGAAAGATCTGATGCAAAAGAATTTATGTGTTAAACAAATTTTACCGAGAAATTAACTAATTATTATTTAAATTACTATTCTAATAGTTTATTTAATAAAAAATTTATATAAAAGAATGGTAAAAATATTTATGCTTAAAAGAAAAAAAATCCCGTGTATACCATTTTTTATTATACATATCTCGCATTCAAATAAACCAAAATTTCAAGATTTTGTAGGGTTTTAATTTAATAGAGCTAAAGACAAGAAATAAAAAAATCCATAGGGAAATTCAACACTAAATTTATTATTTGATGCAATAACATTTTTTTTTTATAAAATTAGAAATGTCATTTTGTTTAAGCTGGTATTGAAATCGTAACATTGTGATTTATGTAAGATTTTAGTATAATATAGAGAGAACTATATGCGTCTTATAATTAATTATTAATTTTATTTATTTCAAGTAGAAGATTTATTTTCGTTTTCCTCTCAAGATAACGGAGTATGCACGTTTTGCTGAATAATAATTACAAAAATTAAATTTTAATCTGACATTTGTCAGTTTCATATTTATGGATACTTTTATCAAAAAAATATAGAAAAAGTTTCGAGAAAACTTGAAGCTGTTATAAACCAATCATGCTAACTTGATATCATGAAATTTATATAACTAGGTATTTAAAGTTCTTGATTTGTAATATCTTAGTTTGTTTCAAAGTTTTACTTTCGTTTTTTTGCGTCGGAAATCCTCAAGAGTTGAGCCAATGTATATAACTATTTTATGTATATACAGATATATACACTAATCTGTAATTTTTCTCTTGCGTATGTTTTATAAAAATAATATTTTATTCCTTAAATTTCTCATACACTATTTAAAGGCAATATTACTTCGAAAGTGCTTAACAAAATATAACCCCACCTTTTTTTTCTTTAAATATAAATAATAAAATTAAATTGCATTAGATTGTACATTCTACGGTAAATGTTCCTTCAAAATTCTCGCCCAAATTCTTAAAAGTAGATAAATGCAGTTCCAGTATGAAAAACTATTTAACTTTTGATTAATAATATAACTTTTCTCAGGTAGAAAAACCCCCACTAAATAAACATGCATTCCAAAAATGTTAAATGAAAAAAAAATAATTTAAAACCTCATCATTCCTGACTGAAGTATTTACGTAAATACAACAAAAACAAAAAGCAGAAAAAAAAAGGTTAAAAACTTTTTCTCAAATCCCCATCTCGAACGAAACTTTCTGTAGTGTTTATGTGTTTTCGCAACTAGACATAAAATGAAATGTCAGAGGAATTCTCATGTACTCTTGAGAAAGATCTTATTTTTCTTTCTGAAAACTGACTTTACAGCATCGTGGTATATGTTTTCTCCTCAATTTTTAGCTTTCTTTCTTGTAGTATTTCCCAAATTTTTACTGTTTTCTTCAGTAAAAAGTATTTTATTACTTTAATTATTAAAAAAACAGTAAAAAGTTGTATATGCATTATTTTAATTACTTCTGACAAAAAAACTTGAGTTAAATTGACTTTTTAAACTTCGTTTTGAGATGTTATTTTAAACTTTTTCTTTTCATAAGCATTTTTAGTACAGTATTAGTGCAAAGTAAGATAATGATATGGTTGGAATGTTAATAAAAAAATAAATAATTAAATTTCTTATTTTAATTTCAGTTATGCATTGAGAAATACTTTATAATGTGTATATCCACACGAAAAAACACACCACTAGTTGATTTAATGAAGAAACTATCATCGCTTAAGAATATTTTATAAGAAACGCTAAGGGGAAAACTTAAAAATGCAAAATACACTATTGAACAATGTTTTAGTTGATTGTAGTTATCTATTTTAGTTAATGATATTAAGTGTGTTATTGCTTAATATATATTATTTCTATTTTTTCCTAACTTAAAATTAAATAAATAAGAATAATCGAATTAATAAAAGACGAAATTGAAACTCATGTAATTTGATAAGATATCTATGCTTAAAAGACGAAGAAGATAATCTCATTATCAAATTTAAAGAAATGAAAATATACTGCTTTTTCATTTAAAAATTAATTATAAAGTACCCTTTGAATAAGATTTCTAAGAAAAGTATTTAAATTTGTCGAATATAAGTTTTCTGAATTAATTTGATTCATAATTAAATTATAAGACTTAATGCATTCTCTAAAATGCGAACGGGAAATTTAGAATGGTATGTTCAGTTTTTTCGTTTTAACTAAAAATACACATTGACGAGATTTTTTTTAAAGTTTTTAAGTTTGTCGTACATATATTTCAAGAAATATATATATTCATTATTAAATTATAAAATTCCATGCACGTAATGATAGAGTATTGGTAGCCTCTCACTCAGATGTAACTTTAAAATGTGGTTTTGCTTTTATTTATATCGTGTTAGAGAAATGTAAACTATTGGTGGTAGAATTCCTTAGTTTAGAACTTCATACTATTGCAATAGATAAAGTTTAAGCATGCTTCTGATAGCTGAATATAATTTCGACGGGTTAAAAATTAAAATTTGAAAGAAAGGACATATTTTCGTCCTCTTTCTTTTTTTTATCTAAATAATTAATCTTTTATAATTATCTAATCTAATCTAATAAAAATTTTTTTTTATAATTATCTAATCTAATCTAATAAAAAAATAATTTTATAATTATCTAATCTAAAATCTAAATAATTATCAAAATAATTTCTTTTTTTTATCTAAATAATAAATAATAAACAATAATTAATATCTAATTAAGACGATTTTACATCGTCAGCTATGTAATATTGTTATACTGTTAATAAAAACATTGCGTTTTAGAAAATCATTTGCAATTATTTTAAATTTATCAAAATGTGATGGACAAATTTATCAAAAAGAATCAACAAATTTTACCCTCATTAAATTAGCACAGATATTAATATCGTTATTTCATATATAATGCAGAAATAATATACTACGTTATAAATATATTTGTTAGAATTACTGTGAATATGTACAGTTATGTTAAACACAGTCAATCCCCATACGCGCGACCAAATTTTGTCTCCAACTTACTGGTGGAAAGTCAAACCGGTGGTAAATCATATTTTTATTTTTAAAGTTTAATTTTCCTTCAAACAAGTTTTAAAAATTGTGCATAAGCACTATAAATCAAATTAATATGTATAATTAGTACACAAAAATACATACGTACTGTATTGTGCAAATTACCGAGGCCAATAGGACCCTACCATTGAGGCAATCTTCAGTAAATTACTATACTTATTTATTTATTCATTGTGTTCGAAAACGAAGGTAAGTGTAGGTCTCACAGCTCTTAAATGAAGGATAAGTTGTTTTTATTTCCCGCGATTTTAGTAAGGTATCCGACTACGTTCGGAACCGTGAATTTGCAAAAGAGTATAAATGGATAATAATTATGAGATTTAGTGTCACTTAGATTAGAAAATGTATATAAAATTGTTTTAAGAATAGTATTACCATAAAAAATTATTTAAGAACAATATTTTGACAAAAAATGAACATAGAATGACCCATTTTCAAAATATTCTCCTTTTGTGAAAAAGGCTTCTATTATAATAATATTTTGCCTTTATATAGCTCAGACCTCTGTACAGAGGCTCAACTAGAATTTTTGAAATATATAACTTAGAAGTGACTTTATCCATTTTTTACGACAACAGAGGGGAGAAATTTTAAGAAAAAAACGCCGATCATTATTTAAAATGGTTGTAACTCTGAAAATAATGTGAATTTTTCAAAGATCATAATTGAGCCTTTGTACAGAGGTGTTAGCTACACACAAGCAAAATATTATTATAATAGAAGCATTTTTCACAAAATGAGAACATTTTGAAAAAAGGTTATTCTAAGTTAATTTTTTGCCAAAATATTGTATTTAAATAATTTTTTTGTCAAAATGTCCTTAAAATAATTTTCTACATGAATTCTAATCTAAGTGACATTAAATATCATGAAAAATATCCATTTATGAGCCTTTTTAAAATAAAGGTTCCGAACGTAGTCGGATACCTTAAAAAACAAATGACATAAAACAAGAAATAATTTAATAAACAGTATAAAGAAATAAGCTTACTTTGTTGCTGCACTCAAAGAAATTTCACCAACACATTTGAATTTTTTTAAGATAATTATTTTTCCAAGGATAATGGGGATAATAAAAGAGATAAATTTTCAAATAATGAGTACCGTTAACCCTTTACGACCAGACTGTACTTTCTAGTGTCTCCAGAAATCTGGCGCACGTTCGTTTGTGCTTCGTTTCACTTTCTGAAGTTTGTATAACTATTTTAGTTGTTTACTTTTACTTTTTCTTACCGATATGGCATCATCACTGGATTTCAACGAAAGTGATACTGAATGAGAATATTTGCCGAAAGCGGATGAATACGACAATGACAGTGACTCTGATTCAGATTTATCTGTTTTGATGAAGATGAAGAAATAGAACAAAAAAAATGATAATACACTTAAGTACCGCATATGGAAAAGATTTTGTTCCCAGAAACATTTCGAGCAATTTCATAGAAATTTGTAATTTAATTCTAATTATCCTATTTTTCAAGTTTTTGTAACCAAGATGTTATGTAACTTAGTTTTTGTAATTTTATACAGTCCCAATAAAAAGAAATCTACCTTATAATGTTTATGATTTTAATTACTGGTTGTACATCTAAATATATATGTCCCATGTACCCATATGAGGCTACAATGGGATATTTTGCCCTATACATAGCATATATCCACTAGTGGTTACATAGTGATTAGGGGGTTAAATGCCAAAAAGTATTTAAAACTGATAATATAAAAACTCCAGTTAAATGTTAAACTTCTCACATTTTTGCACGTGAACATAAATTAAAAACTGAAAGGATCCGAACAGTCTCCTCAGGGGGCTCGCCTTGTTTAGGTGGGTACGGGTGTCACAATCTCGAGGTACCCTAGTGATCTTTTCCTTTTCCCAAGGGGTTTATTATCTTTGGTAAACACGGGTGTCAAGACCCCGGGGTACCCCAGTGATCCTTCTCTATTTTCGACCCTCCATCTTGTCATCCAATTTCTTTTCTTGTTTTCCCGTCCAGACCACAGACCTATGAATGTTTGGCGCAGTATAGCCAAAACTGGCTCTTGCGCCATAAAACACCAAACTCAACTCAACTCGAACTCTTCAGTTCAAGAAAGTATGAAATTTAGGAATCTTATAATAACAGTAACTCTTAACTTATTACTATTCATAGTAAAACTTATTTTCTTTATATTGCCTTTCGCAATATAATTTCAGTTACATTAGTTAATATCAGGAGTATTTATTTAATATTATTATCTAGAAAAATATTTAACACATATAAATAAGTATAATTAAAAGATATAATTAAAGGATATCTTTACTTACATCGTGTGGATTCCCTTGCTCCGTAAGACTGGAGAAGTTTAGCCATTGATATGTCATGAATCATCACAGCTATGTCTAAGGGCGTAAATCCATCACTGTTAACGCTATAAAACAAGAATTCGATATGAACTTCACACTAAAACTTTGTGAGTCAAACAATTAATATTAAACAAAATATAGAAAAATCATTGTTTTCCTCAAATTGTTACTGGTTTCATTACCTTCAGAAATTTATTTACAAATTATTTAAGCATGTATTTCAAGATTTTAAAATTGGTTCAACGTTAAACCTTTTTCATACGTGTACAAGAAAGCGATATTAATTACTCTTAATATTGACTTAAAGAACCTTTCATTTCTGTTGCTTATTTTTTTAGCTTATAAATAACAAAAACTTAATAGTTTACCATATTCGTAAGTGTTACATAAATAAAACATTTACTTGTAATTCAAATCTAATTAACCAATAAATAAAACATGTACTTGTAATTCAAATCTAATTTTAACTAATTAATAAAACATGTACTTGTAATTCAAATCTAATTAACCAATAAATAAAACATGTACTTGTAATTCAAATCTAATTAACCAGTTAATATTGAATATTTGTTTGAAGATTAAGATAAACACAAGGTTAGAGAAATTAGAAAATTTTTTTGATAATTTTAATACGCTCATTTAAAAACAAAGTTAATTATTTTGGCTTATTAGTATTACAAAGAGACTGATAACCGTTGCATACTTGTATGAAAAAGTTTCCGACACATGAGATCAAGCCTTTTATGGGAAAGATAAAAGATTGTTTTTCTTGGTGAATATATCACCGCTCTTCCGCTTTCATAAGGTACTTCCTTCAGTTCTTTACCTCAAAATACTAAAAACGTTTCGAGGTACACAAATTGCGTTAAAATGTAGTGAATGGGAGAAATAAATTGCATTTTCAGTGAATTATGCTTTCAAGAGTATAAAGTAATATTTTGTGTGTTCTGACCACAAAAATGATTTGATTCATAAGTATTGTAGCATTTACATAGATTATGAAATACGTATGAAGATTAATAGAAGATTATATAGAAGGGATTCACAACAATAATTCTTCTTTTAGTTGACAAAGTAAGTTTGTCAATGCAAAAAAGACGCATTAAACTTTTTTTAATCATACTCTTGAAAATAAAACCCAGTTGTAGGAATCTTTTCGTAATTACAACAACGATAAAACCATGAATTAAATATTTTTTATAAATAGTTAACGACTTTTTGTGAGCTTTTTTCCGAACTAATCTATTCAACCTTTTTACATGGAAACATATTAATTTTATGAAAAAATTACTAATTTTATTAATGTTTCTATTTATGTAAATTCAACTA
>BMAV01022073.1:0-20271 GCA_019973955.1 Trichonephila inaurata madagascariensis | reverse complement strand
ATTCTACAAATATTTAAATCTATAAAATCTGAAAATTATGTATCAGCTATTTTGATTTCTATTTTATTATTGTTAATTCTAATATTTATAACTTAATCTCAGAGCTACAAGTAAAATGAGTGGCCAAGAGTTAGCAACAAAAACTGTATGTCTTCAAATACAGTTCCATTTAGAGGTTATTTCAAAGACATTTTTAAAATGTATGACCTGTGTGTGTGTGTGTGACCAGTGGCGCACACAAGGGGGGTGTCCTAGGGGTCTGGACATCCCCTCCATAGCCCTTGATTTTTTTTATTGGTTATAATCCTAAGTATGTATTATATAAAATTTAAATATGGATTTGTTATTAATAAAAAATGCTAATTTTGTATTCAATAATTAATTTTATATTGTTTTTGTTCCCGAAAATCGCCACAATCAAAAGAATATGTTGGGTCGCGTATTGGAGCATGATGCCAAAATGGTGGAATTTCGAACCTGGACCCCTCCCCTTGAAAAATTTTTGTGTACCTTACTGACCTGGACAGCTGGAAAGAATTTGGACACATGTTCTCCTTTTAGGTTAAAGGTCAACAGCAACTCATTCATTCGATTTCCCCTCTTTTTCTGGGAATGCAATACCTACGTGGTCCTCGTTTATTACACACATGCATACATGTATAACACATGTACAATTGTCAGTGTAAGTGATTTAGCTATTTCTATATGACGATGATTGATTTCTACTATAGTAAAAATTTTAATCGATTACATTTTCTGCTTGTTTGTCTGCAAATACTGATATTGAATAAGTAATGATAAAAATTCAAAAGAGTGTATTATCAAATTTTTATAATAGTATATCATTATGATTTAGTGAACAGGTGTTAGTAGTTAAATTATTAGACATTCTGAACTGGTTAACCGAATTATTTAACAAACACTTCAACTTGCGCGTGTGAAAGCAAACACACACAAAAAAAATTAATTCATTGGATTTAGTTAAAAAATTTCTAAGAAGTCTACAAAATAAGTGTATTTCTCTGACACTATAACAATATTTTTATAAAAATATCTCTCTACAAAGTTCTTTTTACAATCGAAAATCCAAGCAGTGGCGTAACGTGAAACCAAAAATTGGGAAGGGGGGCTAATATTCTGCATTACGCCACTGTATTCAGTTAAATATTTTTCGAGATAACAAAATATGTCATTGCCAAGCGATTTATATATAAAATAAATAAATAATTATAAAATGACATATAGAAAAGTATTTAATTAATTAAAATTAAAATCACGTGGCACTAGCTCACAATTCTTAACACATGTATTTATTATAAAAAATCAGCCATAAGGAAAAAAACAGAATGTAATCGTAAAAAGCATAAGTTGATCATTCTTCGGTGAATTATTCGTACAATTGGATTTTTTGTTTTAATGTTCCAAATATCTCAAAGTAAGATATATGATTAAGAATTTATTTTTTTCCACAATTAATCCTTTTTTAATTATTTTTTTTCAATTAATGAATGTGTTTAATTAGAGTGGGATTAATTTCACGAAATGGGTCATAAATTTAGAAATTTTTTTATAGAAATACAACTTTTTTTAAAAATTTATCTGCAAGCCTAAATTGAAAGACGAATGTGAGTGAATATTATTTTATACAGATTTCAAATTAATTTTAATGGGAAGTATACAAAACAAATTAAAGCTAAAATCTTAAAAGAGTGTTTATAATTTAAATTCATGTGAAATATATAGCCTATATTTTATAATTATATAGCCAAGAAGAATAAGAATCCCCCCATTATCTCAATACCAATTTCTGGTTCAGATATATTTCAATGCAATTATAGCTTACGAATGCACTTCGCTATTTATTGTACACTTTTTTTTACAAATTTCAAGGACTTTTTTTTGATGTTTATAAATTAACCAAATTCATTTTTTAAATCGCTACAGCAAAATTTTACTTTTTTTTTCTGCAGTATTTATACTGATATTTTTCTTAATTAACTATGATGTGACTTACGTTTTACTTTCCAAAGTATCTCAACATGAACATGTAAAAAAAAAAATATATCCCCCCTTCCGAAAAAAAATCTCCTATTCCGGCGTTGCACGAACATTTTTAAGTGCATAACATATTGTCATGGAAATTCCCCGTGGCCGCGGTAGCCGAGTGGTATAGGTATCGGACCGTGGCTTGCCTTGTCACGAGTTCGAGCCCAGTACCACTAAAGACTCGCAGTGTAGGGCAGCGATGCACGTTAAATCTGTCGAGAGCTGAAACGTCCTCCCGTTGGTGTGGTGTGGTAGTTAGGAGAGGGGGTGCCAGCTCAGGTGTCGTCCACGTCACTTGACCATGGTTCAAAATTACGTGGTCCGTCGCCAAAAGCCCTCGTGTAGCTAAACAGTGCGACGTTAATAATCAATCAATCAATCAATGGAAATTCCCTTCCCTTCTCGCTATCAGCCGTTCCTGGTATGTGTGTGTGATTTCTATATTAACGGCATTACAAAATTCGCGTGGTAATTTCCCACAAATAATTATTACTGCCTTTTTAAAATTTTGACTACCGCTGAAGACCCGCTGTTGAATCTGTCGAGAGTTTAAACGTCCTAGCGTTGGTGTGGTATGGTAGTTAAGAGAGATGGGTGTCAGCTCAAGTCTCATTCTCGTCCCTTGACAATGGTTCAAAATGAAAAGGTGCGTCGCCAAAAGCTCTCGAGTAAGTGTGAACAGTGGGATTTTAATATTCACTCACTCACTTTGCAACTTTTTAGGCCCCGGAAAAGAAAATGTACCTTTTTAAAAATAGTTGTGTGTTGAAAAAAGTAGACATTTCTATAATTACACAACATCACAACTATATTGGAAGTTGAATTAAAATTGTAAGCATTTTTTTAAATGTTCGGTACACGGGGAAAACGTTTCATGCAATTATTTTTATAAATGAAGAAATTATAAAAAAAAAAATTTGAATTTGGTAAGTAGTTATTAAATATTTAAAATTTGAGTATTTTTTAAAAATTCGTAAAAAAAAAGTTCTCGGCATTTTATTTTTTAAACTACTAACTCTAAAAGATCAAAGTAGGCGTGTTTTAAAAATCATTTTCATATAAACGCATCGATATTGATTCATTTTAGAAAAAATCAGAAAATATGTAAAGTATCGTTGTTTTGTAAAAAAAAAAAATATATTGTATCGTGACGAAATAAATTATCTTTCCAATTACAAAATTGCTGGCGAAGTTATTAAATGAAATAATAAAATTTTGAGTATTTTTTAAAAAATCATAAAAATAAAGCGATGATGTTGTTTCGAACCCGGGTACAAACGTTAGTAATCAAGCGCTCTTCCGATCGTGCAACGAAATCTTCGGAAAAAAAGGAGTGAAAAGAACTTTAAAATAAAAGAGAGATATTCAATTTCGCCAAATCTGGTGATTTTCAATATTTATAGGCGCATCTTCTTTTCTAAGTGTAACCTTTCATCAAACGTGACCAAGGCCACCTTGAAAGACCAGGCTGCGGCAGCGTTTTGATGACGTCGCGAAAGGAGGGAACGTTTTGCTTCTCGCAGTGGCTGTCAGGAATATAAAGCTTACGACATTTATTTCTTTTCAGGTCATAGACTAATATTTCCACATTTATATTGATTATTTTTTATAATTCTCATTTAGAATATTTTCAGATGAAAGTTATGTATTAATTACGTTAGAAGAATTTCTAATATTTTCGAGGAAAAGGGAGAAAATATCACTCGTGAAAGGTTCATAACAATGTAAGAAGCATCTAAGTAAAAACTAACTCAATATAAAATATTTCCAATCAGATAAAATAACAAAAGAAACATTTATTTGCAAAGAAAATATGAAGAGTAAAGCATTAGAGGCATATTAAAAAAAAACATGCGAATTTAGAAACATTTTGCTGTAATCAATGAATCTTAATAAAGGTTAAATGTATGCAAAAATATGTACAAATGCAAACTTCATGGAAAAATATATACAAATATAGAATGCAATGCATGTAAAAATATATACAAATATAGAAATGACACAAACAATTTTAGATACCACAGTAATTATACAGCAAAAATAGATTCTAGATTATACGTTAGAAAATATATACATTAGAAAAGAATATTTTACCTATAAATCTGACAAAAAAAACCAAACTTTTCATAGAATATATAATTAATGAGGCAATGTAGTGAGATTACTCTCAAGTTTTGAATCATTTAGATTTGTAATGATATTATTCAAACCAATTTTTACATTATTTTTTATGCGTTACAAATAAATATATGTCTGGGTAAGAATATTTAAAAAATCAAACAAATTTTTTTTTAATTAAAAAAAAAATAGTACTTTATATTTAACATACTTCGAATGTTAAAGTCTTCATGAAAATGATTTAAGCGAATAAAATGTAAATAAATAGAATTTTTCTGTAAGTAGTAGTTATGTAAACTATTAAACATGCGCACATAAAATCTACATAGAATAAAAAAATTAAGTATAAAGAAGTACATGCACATTGAATAATATACCAATCAATAATTGAATATTTAAATAAATAAAACAGTGAAACATAAAAGGCAACATTGATCTAATAGGCCTTAAATTTCTTTATTTTTCGATTATCCTCCACCATTAAAATTTCTTCATTGCGCTTTTATGAATAATCATTTAACATATATGACCATGCAAATTATGATTGAAAATTGGGTTGCACACATTAAAAGTTTAAAAAGCAGTGCTGCTGTTATAAATTCTTTTTTTTAAATTTCAAATGATGTACATACCAAAATTTTTCCTTCGTTGTTTTTAAGATAATTTTCTGTTTTTTTGAAATGTATTTATTTTATGTCAAAGTGGCTAAAGTTTATGAATTTTGCAAATTTTTATAAAAATTATGAATGGTATTCAGTTATATAAACTTTTAGTATAATCCAAAAGATAATTTTTATGATAAACACCCTTTCTTTTATATACATTAAAATTTGCTAAATTTTTTTATCAGTTTTGATTTGCCAAAATCCGGGTATAACGCGCACCAAAACTTTCGTGCATTTTTTATATAATTTTTAGGTATATTGCCGTATAACGCTTTACCCCTTTTTTTCGAAAAAAAAATTTTAAATGTAGTGTGAATTTTCTTTATGTTTTTTGGGCATTTTTTGGATGAATCATTCCAGACTCCTTTGAAAAAAAAAAAGTATACTTCTAGAATTATACAATCCCAAACGCGAAGGGGGGGGGGCTGAATCAACGCCATGGTTGGGTTTTTCCCACGCTTTTCTATAAACATTGATTCCTTTTCCCTTTTATGTGATGTACGAGGGGACGTTAATTTTGAAATAAATTAGAACAAGCCTGAGATTATTACGCTGTGTTTAGTATATTCAATACTATGAATAATATTGAATACGCTTCAAACAGCGAAAAAGTAAAATGGTCCAAATGAAGCAAAAAAACAGTGCCGGTTTCAAGATCTAAATGATTCAATTTGAAAAAAAAATGGAAATCGTGCTGCAGCAAGGATGTTTTATATTGGGAAAAACTTCATAAGGGGGTGGGGAAAAATGAAATGACAATAATTAACATGTCAAAAAAAGAAATGTGTTTAAGTAAAGGAGTAACAAAAACCATTCTAGAAAAAAGTGTTGAGAAGTGGATCCTAGAAAATCGCCTGAATGGGTTAATTGTAACAATAAACAGTGTACGTTTATTCTCCTTAAAATGGTAAAAAATGCTTTTTCATGTTATCCAACAATGAAAGATCACAAGGTATGTTATTTCTTTTAAATAAACAGTATTTCAATATATAAGTTAAATTTGTTTTAATACTCATTTTTTTTAAAGCTCTCATTTTTATACTCGGCGTATAACGCGCACCCCTAAATTTCGATCTTGTTTTTTGTGTTAAAAGTGCGCGTTATACGCCGGATTTTACGGTACTTTTTTCTAATTAGATGTGAGTGTGTATATATTTGGTTAAGAATTGAGAATTTATAAATTATTAAAATGTATGTAATTTTAAGAATTTTTTTTTTTCTGAGACCTTAAAAAATGTCATGTACCTACAGATATTCCTTAATTATTGTATAAGGAACGTGCACACTTCGGAATATAAAGTTGACAGATATTAATTTCCTCTACAGTTTATGAGAAACTGATAAATGTATTTTAAGTATTAGATATATCCTATCATAAATATTTTTCTTCATCTGCTACTTTATACCTAACTACAGTAAGTATAAATTACAATTAGGTTTGATTTAATAAATAACTCCTAATTTTTTTTTCATAATTTCATTAATTTAACTTATAGAAGGAATGAGGCTGTTGCTAATTGTGTATTAATGCAAAGTTTTTACATAAAATGATCAAACATGTGCAGATGGATACAAAATATTCTTTTAATTAATGAAATATGATATTCAGTATTGAAGAATTAAAGGAATAGGTGAACCTCTCCTTCCTTTTCCTCCATCTTATTAATAATAATTCACTTACAAATCATATTTCTGTGTTGAATTTTAAACAAAAAAATGGGAATTTTTTCCAGTTATTTTTCAATCTTTGCTAGAACATTTGTGAAGTATATTAGATAATTCTCTCTCTCTTAAAATAAACTGTGGTTAAATAATTAAATAGCTGTGTGGCTGGTGGAGAGGGGGTTACTTTATAATTATTTGTGTATTTAATGTGATCTATGCTTGTCATTTATTCTAATTCTTATAGCCTAAATTATTTTATGAAAATTTTTTGTGATACTTATTTTTTAAATTAGTTTATGACTAATTTTTTTTTCGTTTGTACAAACAAGCATTATCAGTCATTTAAACAATGTCGAAATACCTGTGTGTATGTGTATACAGAAAAATTTCTTAATCTAACAAAATATTTTGCAGCACAGAGTGTGATGTGCCTTTTTTTTAAATAAAAAAATCCTTCCTTCCTTTGAAAATACTTGTCTTTGTTTCAACTTTTTTATAAAGAAAAAGGAAAGAAGGAAGGGGAAAAGCAATTATGTATTCCCAATTTATTGCATTCAGTTGATATTGTGATAAATTGTGACAATATGATTATGAAAGTTAGAAATTATTTTTGTTTAATAAACAAATATATATACAACAAATTTAAGCAATGTTTATGTTTCTTATTGATAACTGTTATCTTTTAAAATTGATATCTGGCATGCATGTTAGAAGTAAAAAAATTACCAACGTATTTTTTGTCAATATTTCATGTTGATATTTCGTGTTTTTCGTAGGTTTTTTGTGTATTGTGTACTGTTCTATAACTTTATTAAAACGTAACAATCTAAATTTTGTTTAAATGTTTTCTTTAGTAGTTTATTTCATCTAGATATGTCAAATTAATTCGTTTGGTGAGGTGATTGTAGGTTTGAACTCACTCATTTTCTCCTTGGCAATTAATATTTTACTAGATTCGTTATTTTCAAACCAATTATTCTGCAGTGTTTCATTATATTAATTTAACTATTAAAGTATATATCTTTTAACAAAGCTAACATAACATGAATTTTTTTAAAAAAAAACTGAAATTAATCATTTAAAATTTTATTCAGAAAATTTAATTTTTTTAGATATTTTGCATGATATATTTTCAGGTGGATTTACAAATGGTTGAAAAGCCTTTTACGTTAAAATATCGGGGGGGATATTAATGTAAATAAATTTTATTGTCTGTACTTTGGGACGATTGTGAAATGCTATTTAAAAGATGCAAATATTTTAAAAAAAAGATCCAGTGTTGAATTTAGTACTGGGTTTTTCTTTGTGCTGATAAAATATGTCATTTCCGTTACTGTTATCACTGAACTTGTCATGGTTTGATAAGAAAATGATTCCTTCGGATTGTCATTTAAATTACTTTTTCCCGTATCGTCATGATAAAAAAAATGATCAGAAAAATATATATGCATTTTTATTGAAAATCAATCTTTCTTAATCCGAGTGGGAAAAAAATAATCTAATATGTGAAAGCCATGTTTATAACAGCTTGCCAAACCACATGGTTCGTTTTAAAATTATTATAATAACTTTTAACTGATAGATATTTAATGGCTTAAGGGATTAATCGTTTCTCACGAATTAAAGGAATGGAATTTCTTCGTTTTGTTGTTCTTTTAATAGATGATTTTCAATTTTTTTTTGTTTTGTTGTGTTGCCCCTTTTTTAAAGTTTCGAATCGTGAATTTGCGGGGGTTGGGGAAGGGGGAGGGGGTTCTATCTGTTTCCTGTAATAAATCTTTTCGAACTTTAAGCTACAGATTCTTTCTACGTTGTTTGTTATTGGAAAAAGCGCCCAATACGGATGTATTTTGTTGCTTTTGTTTATCATTAGCTGTTCTGGATATTTTTTTTATTTGCGATTTTGAACTTTTTTTTTTTGCGAAAACAACGTTTGGATTTAAACCCGGATGTTTTATTCTTGTGTACCTTATTTTATTTCGTCGATAAAAAGGTTCCCTCCCCCTTAATTTTAAATTCGGATATTTGTTTTTTACTCTTTTGTGCTATTGACAAAAATGATTCCGGAATTGTGTTGACATAATTTGTGGCAGAATACATATGGATCTCGTGTGTCCATTATGAGTTTATATGAACTGTGTGCAAGAATTTGTACCATTTATAAAACTTTCCGTCGATAACTAGACTAAGTTCCCCTCAAAAGTGACTTTTTGCTACAAAGACCATCTTATATGCCTTTGTTTCATATTAGAATTATATTAAATTATATCCCATTAAAAAATAAACCTTTGAATAAATATTAAAAAAAATGTCGTTATTGTAGTTTCGCGACTTTTGGATTCTTTTGGAATTTTTTTTCTATCTTAATGTAATTTATTTAGATTAAATAGTAATATTGTAACCTAAAAAGGACATTTTTAGAATTATATTTAGCTTTTAATCGAATTTTGTCATTTATTTTTCTATGTTTAGGATCATATTTAATTCGTGAACGTGATTTCTAGATTCCTACTCAAATCTGGACTATGCTCTTTTATGCGTATTTATTTGAAAAGAGTGAAAAACATGTGAATGAGCAAAATATTCGAAAGGTTTTCAGCTGGATTGAATTTTTCTCCGATTTTTTAAAACATTTTAAGCACAAAAGAATAGCTTAAATACGCATAAAATATTTTTAAAAAGTTTAAGAAACATTATTTTACTTAAACTATATATTGTTATGCTTCTTCGGAAATACTCTATTGCAGTGTTTTCCCAAAAAGTTGTCTGTAAAAGACCCCAGAGGTCAAAATGACGACCCCCCAAAAGGGGCCCACGTCAGCAAAAAAAAATTTTGGGGGGTCTACGATTGTGACTCTCTTTAAACCCAAAGATCGTGATTTTTAAATTTTTTAAAAGGAAATTTAATCGAATGGGCACTAAAAAAAACCTATTTAACAGATTTAGGGGACTACATTTAATGAGGGTTAATTTGCGGTTGCAAGGCTATAGCATAAATTTTATTAAACAAGGACCTTAATTTAGTGATTCTTGAATACCAGAATTAAGCTAAAAAGGAGTATAATATTGGACGTCGTAAATTTTTTCCTATTTTCTAAATTTGGGTACAAACCCCAACCTCCCGGGGGAAAACGACGTTTTAACCTACGTTCAACTTTTAAAATGTCCTTTTTTTAGATTTTCAAACTGGGTTTTTGATAAATTTTTTGACAAAGGTGTAAATCACAGTAGGCAGTGAATTTTTTGATCACTTTTGGGAAACAGAAAATGCCAAATTAAAAAAATTTAAGCCCCTAACGAAGACCTTAAAAAGAAAAATTTAAAAGAAACGGATGTCAGCAATTCGGGTTTTTTTAAAAAGATTTTTACAATATTTATCCCAAATTATAGAATACCTTAAAAAGCTTGTAACTGTTTTTTCCAATTGATGAGTTTCAGTACTTTTTTTTTATCCCCAAAACAAAAAAAAACAAAAAAAAAAAAAAGACTGGACCCCAAAAAGCTGGGGGAAAATATTTAGGGTTAACTCTGACAAAACTGATACCAAATGCTAAACTTTTTTACTGAATCTAAAAGATTTTTTCCCCCCCCACAAAAAACATTAATTTGTTGCTTGGTTTTTTATGTAACAATTTTTTTTTATGTAAAAATTTTTAAAATTTTGATTTAATTATAGCAGGGTTTTTTTAATTTTTTAACATTGTAACCCTTTCCCACTGGGTTTGAAATTTAAACCTTTTAAAAATAAGTAATTTTACCAGCTGTCAAAAAAAACTTTTAAGCTGTTGAATCTTAAAAAAATTTAATATTGGGTATAAGTAGGGGTCTAACCAAAACCGAAAAACCTAGCAAGTTTGCAAAAAAGTTTGGGAACCTCTGGTGTAGATGCTTATAGAAAATTTTACGTTGCACAAAATGCTTAGTATTTTATATCATTTTAAAGAGAATTTGATACTGAATTCAATATAAAAAGAAGAAAATTTAAATATTTGCAATACCAAAAACATTATGCTTAAAAAACCTGTCGATGCACTTTGGGTACGTATTTAAAAGTGAGTTATCAGGGGGCACTGAGGTTGCCTTTATTCTTTATTATGGCTTCACATCGATGTTCCCTTTAGCTGAAAAAAGGTTTTTAAAGATCCGGCAACAATTATATCCTCAATTAATTCCTTTTTTTTCATGGGTACCTCATTCAACAAGAGTTTTCAAACGTTGCCACAAGTTTTCAATAGGATTGATGTCAGTACTGTTTCCTGACCAGGATAACAATCGTATTTAGTCAAAAAGCAATGACATCAAATAAAAGAGTAGATTGGACCGGGGTGACGAAAAATTTGGGATTTCCTTTGTTAAAATTACATAACGGGGGGGTGGGTTTAGCGACTACATCTGGAACTGAAATTTTTTATAAAAAAGTCAAAAAGACAAATTTAATTAAAAAAAAAACAAAATGAGCCGAAAAGGTTTCACCACATCTATTTATGACAGAAGAACAAAAATACCCATGTTTCACAGATAAAAAAAATTTCATGGACATCATCAGAAACAAGGGCCCGGGTCTACGTTTGGGGTTTAAAAGGGCCGGGGGCCCCCTTTCTAGGGGCCCCCTTTTTCAATTTAAGATAACAAACAGAAAAAGATGCTTTACAATCAAAATAGTAATAAAATATATAATAAACCAGGAAAAAAAAAAAACTCAAAAAAAAAATGCCATATCAAATTTATTTTTTTTTTTTAGAAACAATTAAAACATACTTATGTACCTGTTTATTCAAGTTTCAAAAAAGAAGTAAGTACCAATAACATTTTTTAAAATTATTTAAGTAGGAGGATATTGGAAACTTTTAATTAAAAATTTTCTGTATTTTTTAAAAATTGAAAACATTTAGGTTTTCCCATAAATATGTATGTTGTCTTAAAATTTGGATGGGAAATAACTTAATTTCTTATGTAGGATGGAAAAAATAACAATCATTTTTAAAGGGTTATGGAGATTCCCCCGCGAATGTTGGATAAATGTAAAATAAGTCTTGATTTTCGTAATAAGTCAGTTTTTTTTTAAATATAGGTAGCAACAGCAAATAATGGATGACAACGGAAAAAAATATTTATTTAAAAGTAGGGTAAATAATTCTAAAAATTTATTTTTATAAAATCCCTTTAAACTGATGGACCAATAAAAATAATAATCAGCGTTTTAGGTTTTAGCGAGTATAAAAAAGGATTTTTATTTTTAAAATTAACTAGGTCCTTTTTCAATTATCTCAGAAATATATATATTTTTTTTTAAAAAATGTGTTAGAATATTTTTTAAAAGGTTTGTGTTATCTTTATTTTATTCCCTAAACTTTAAATTGATTTTCAGGAAAATCAATACTTAATTAACAATATAAATATGCTTGGGAAAATATAAAATTAGCGGAAAAACGAAAATTATTGTAAATCAAAAAAAGAAAAAATTAAATTTTAAAAAATTTAATTTTTTTTACAAGGGAACAAAGAAACAAAAGAATATAACAAACGCAGAACATTAACCTAGATTCCCCAAAGAAGTCTTTTTGATTGCTTTTGATTTCAAATAAAAAAAATTAGATATAATGACACAACTTTTGCTTTTTTAGAATCATTTTTTTTCCCAATGAAGAAATTTTTTTTATTGTTTATTTACTAATAACTTGTTATATGACTGTAAATAATAAAAAAAATATTAAAAATTAATTTTAAACAATTTTTTTACACTAGTTATTCTTTCACAATGCAGTCACTTTTTACTTTTTGGGCAATATAGGTATTACTAAATTTCAGTCTTTCAGGTAAAAAACAAAGGAAAGGAACTTCGCCAAAAAAGGGAGAAACACAACAAGCAAATATTAATGATAAAATATGTAAAATTTCGGGGAAAAACCTTCTGAAAAAAAATTGTTCGGCAGAGGGCATCTGTAATCCCCGACCGAAAGGGGTTTTGAAAATGTTGGGTATGAGTTTGGAAATATACGTTGAATGGGTTCGTGGCCTAAATCGATTATATCCCTTCACATGAAATGAATTATTTTTCAAAATAAAGTAAAATAATATATTCTGTTTCGGTAAGAAACAAAAAAACAAAAAAAAACATTTTTTGAATAATCAAAAAAATTTAGGTTGGAAAAGGTTTTTTTGGGGTTTTTCAACTGTATTGGGGTTTTGTTTAACCTGCAAACTTTTCCAAACAAATTCTCAATACACAGCCGGGTTTTCTGATTGGAAAACGTAACAGTGATTGGGGAAAAAATTTTTGAAAATCATAAAAATTCTTTGAAAATAAAAATTAATTTTTTGGGGTTTGATTTTTGACTGAAAAAAAAATAAAGTCAGTTACAAAGCTACTAAGAAAAGATACAAATATTACCCAATGTCCTCAAACGGGGTTTTTTCGGTAGTAAAGGTATTTGGCTATAAGAGGTTTATAATTTCCGGGGAAGTTTTGGTTCTCACATAGTGGAATTTTTTTGGGTGCCTAGGAACTGCTTGCAGGGGGTTTGGCCAATTCATTCGGAAAATTTTTGAACAGCGAAATTTAAAACCAAAAACGTTAATATCTCTTATCAAATCAATATATGAGCAAAATTTTAGATCATGGGCAACAAATCCCCGAAAAAATTACAACTCAAATAAGATGACACAAAAATACTATTTTGTGATGGATTCAACACCAGATTTGTTTCATAATGACCAACTTGTTTTGTACTACGATATTGTTTTGGGGAAAATTATAAAGATGAGTCTTAATTAATATTGGGGTCCCCACTGGCTTATGCTTATTTAATTCTGTACAAAATTTTTGAAACAAATGGACTGCTATTGGATAATTAGGGGGCAGTCATTTGACAACGCTGCTAATATGTCGGTCGATATAATGGCGTGCAAGCTCTTTAAAAAAAAATACACTAATTATGCCCCTGTCTGCACTTTCTCTAATCTGGATGGTGCAGAATCAGTTAAGGTTGCAACTGAAATCATGAACTCTTTGGTTGGCAACAAGTATGTTTTTTTTTTTCTGCTTCCCACCCATAGGGAATTTCTAAATCGTGAAATTAAACTGAAGTTTACCTTAAAAAGTTTAAGTCAGACCACATGGTCTTGTCACTACGATGCTGTCAGTCTTAAAAGAAAGATAGTTATGATAATGTGGTGGTGGTATCTATATAAGCCAGTAACAGCCTCCGGACTGAAGTGATCTTCTTAGTCTAGTGGTTAAGTTATGTGTGTGTATGGAACAGAAAAATTTAAAAGAGAGATACGCTTATTTTTGCTTTAGATAAGCTAATCCTTGATTTAAATAGAAGAAGCCAAGTATATATATATATATATATATATATATATATATATATATATAATATATATATATATATATATAAAAGAAATTTGTATAATATTTCAAAAACCAGAAATAATAGATAATGAACATAACAAGAAATAACGTAATAAAAATATAAAAGCAAAACATGAAGATCGAAAAAATATAAAAAAGAACCTAGCGAGTCAGAATGCAATTTCGGACAGGACCGAATAAGTGGGGTTAAACTAGTTTGAAGGCGTATATATATATATGAAGAATATAGTAAGAAATTTATAAATTTTTGATGTATTTGCAAGATGAAAGTAAGAACGTCTACCTGGAGAGTGTACGCGCTATTGATTAGTATTCAGATGACGTAGACCAACATTTAGTATATGAAAGTGTTCAGTTCAAAGTTTATTTAACAATAAAAGAAACTGAGCTGGAGTCCTATACCTGTAGTGATATGTTCAATTCAATTTTTGAAAAGAAACTTGTTGACGTTTTGCCAAATTTGTATACCATTTTAAAGATTTTTCTAACCCTCCCTATAACTAGTTATGAAGCAGAGTGTGTGTTCCGTACGATTTATATCACATCAAGTCACAATTAACAAAATTAATAGCGTTTCATGAATGTTTTGAAATAGTACCTGAAATTAACATATTGTGCGTTCATACAAATTTCGAAACCGAATTTTCAAAGACAGTCACACATTAAAATTTAGTCTCATTAAAAATGATTTTTTTCCTTGTTGAATGACAATGCATTTTTAAATTTGCTTCGTCATGTGTCAGTTTCCTTTTTCTGTCTTTTTCAATTCCTTTTTTTTTATCAGTTTTAGAGTACTTCTTAGAGTACGTACGAACTTGATTCTATTTATTATGAGACCAAATAGATTAAGAGATAAACAATTTTATATCGTAGATAATAGAAAATTTTCTGCCTTTTCTGTTATCTCTTTAATGATTTAATAAATCCGTGAGAGAGATCCTTACCAGGCTTTAACAACCTAGTACTTGTGACGCGCCAAATCAATCTTCTCATATGCTTCAGGATGCCGAAAAGTAGGAAACACAGTCTGACCTCCATTTTACGAACCTATGTTTTGTGAACTTTTTACTGGAACCAAGAACATTCTAGTATTTTCTTCGTAAAATAACCTTCAAATAGCGAAATATATTTTCTATTTAACGAATTTTTTCCCTTGCGAATCTATTCTTTTTCTCCTTATTTTTATAATATTTAAAGTTATTCTGTCTTGTAACATATTTTATCGCGATCAATGACCGTTAACTGATTTTACCAGGTGCCTAACTCACCGAAAGCAATAAAATAACCGTAATTTTTCAAACAAAATTAACAGATTTTATTAGTAATTAAATTTAAGGACACACACATTTGGTAATATGTATTTAAAATTAATAGTTATGAAATCATGTATGTTTAAAATTACTTGTAGGCTTAAAATTAGAAAATGACATCAAAATTCATTAGTTTTGGTATAAAATATTTTTTTAAAGTTGAAAATACAGTGTTTCGTGTGGACAGTGTTTTTTTTTCTTTTCTTGTTTTCCTTATAAATTTATTCTTTATGGGTAAGATATATAAAATAAATAGAGATATTAGTTTACAAAAAAAAAATGTGAAGTACTTTTTTTATAATACATAACGTTTATGAATTTAAAATTTGTTTTATGTGGTTTTTAAAGCAAATTAAAAGTTGAATCACTATTTAACGAATTTTCCACATAACGAACTTTTTTCGGGATTTAGCGGAGCAATGCCTACAGAAATAGGGAATAGAGATTAAGAATACAGATTCAGACTTTTATTGTACATTAATTATGCATTATTAAAAGGCAGTAGTGCTTACAACAAGGGGGGTCCCAAGAGGTCCGGTCAGCCCCTCCCCCTCATCCCCCCTTGATTTTTTTTTGTTCAATTGATTAAAAAATCCTATGTATATCGTACATAAAATAGTTCCAAGCAAAGGTAACATTAATTTCAGCTCTAATAAATGAAAAATTAAAATTTCTCTTCTCTTTTTCTTCCCCTTCGAAGCCGAACGGCATGCGAACATAAAACACCCTTTTATTTTCAGAACTTTGCTATTCATTTGCTTCCAATTGTATTCTTGAGGGAATTGGTTATTTTTCTTGCACTGCTGAATTGAAGCAACGTCACCATCACTCCTGAGGAAATTATAAAATGAATCGAAAAAAACCACAAGAAAACTAGGTTTTCTTCTGTGACTATTTGTAAGCCTTTTGAAGCAGACCGGTGATTGTAAATAAAAAACACTGCAATCATCATGTTTTTAGTTTTGTAATTACAGATTAAAGCGAGATTTTCCTTCTTTCATGACTTGCTGCTTCTGTAATGAAGAATTTGGCTTTGTTTTTATTTTTGAATTTTGAGAAAAATAAATGCATAAATTGTTGTGCTTTCAAGTAACTTTTTATTTTGTATTTGTTATTAATAACTTATTTTATTAACTAATGCTAATTATTTATTCAATAATTTATTTTATACTGTTATTTGTTTCCGACGATCGATAAAATCAAAAGAATATGTTTGGGGTATGATAAGAGAACGGTGGACTTTCGACCTGTCCCCCCTTTTAAAATTCATGCGTGAGTCATTGTCATTGGTTAAAAATATCAGAAATAGTTGAAAGGGAAAAGATGGGGTTAAATATTCAGTGATTCTAAATTATTTCACTAGATGGCGCTCCTTAAAAATTTCGTGTAATATGTATCAATAATTATAAAATTTGAACATTTTATTTTCTCTGCATTCCAAATTTTACTGAAATTTATTAAAATCTATTAATTATTGGCATTGGAGTACTTGAGATCTACAGGAAAGTTGTACAGTAAGATAGTAATTTTTTAATATTATGTTTCTTAATTCTAACATTTTTTTTTTTATCTTCTCTATTCCATATAATCAAATCCTTTGCATAAAAAAATGCATAAATGCGAATTTATACAACAAATACTTATAATAACGAGCAAAATTTTAAATTATTTAAAAAATTAATAAAAAAAATAATTAAGTTTTTTTCATTTAATTAAAAAAATTCATTAACAAAAAATTATTTCATACAAGATTTCTCATCTTTATTACTCCCCATGATTCTAATTAAAATCGCAGAACGTTTTCTTTGAATAACAATAATTATTCAACTGAAATAACATATGTAGCTATATTTTATTAAAAGTATCGGTCTAAATTAATAAAATTTTAGTTAAATCATTCTGTCAAAAAACAATCATCGCTTTATAATTACTATGAATTTCACCATATTCCCAGTTGGATACCACAACAATGGATAATTTCAGTATTATTTTACAAACAAATTGAAGCTTATCTGTATAAAAATATGAAAAAAAATTTGGATATTTAATTAATCTAATGTCTGTTTTTGAATCAATTGCTTCTGAATATTATTAACTCACAATTACAAAAATGTCAATTTTTTCTTGTTACTTTCTTATAATATAGATATTTCTGCTTTTAATTTCAGTAACTTAAAATACATGTCTGAAATATTTATATGATATTATATGATCTGAAATAAATTAATACAACATACACACATATATGGCCTGTATAAAGATTTAGTAGTATTCAATAAAAATTAGCTTCTGTAAAATTAAATCAATATTAACAAAGTTTCTAATTATTACGTAGCAATTTAAAAAATCGTTAGACAAAACATCAAAATATTTCGAATACAGCTTTCATTTCTATTTTTCTTATTCAGTTACCTGTAAAATTATGATTTACCAAATTTTTGTCCCATTCGTGTTTTAAAACTGGAAATAAATGCAGTTCCCATTTTCATTTAAAAGAAGGAAAATTCAATTAATAATTTGAAACTAAAGAAATTTTCTGAAATCTTTCGTAATTTACACCTTTGGAATATATAATATTCCCAAAAAAAAAAATTACCAACCTTTCATCTCTTCTAGTCATATTTCACCATTTTGTTAATTTAATTCCTGAAAATTAAAAATTAATCCAAATCCCAACAAGGCTAATGGTTAACATTTACTTCACTAGGTGGCAGAATATATCGAATATTTTGATTTCAGCGGATCCAGAAAATTCGTTCTATTTTTTTTTTTTCGTGCTCAAACGGATGTAACGGTTTCGAGAAAATTCGCGTCAATGCGATTCTAGATGGGGCACGATGAAACGGGGTAAAAAAATCGCAAGAGAGAAAATTTCTGGATGCTCCGTTCTTTAAATAGGAGAGCGAGAGCGCCTCAGGTCATACTCAGAAAGAGAGAAACGAAAATTGCGAATTATTCTTGCGCTGAGCAAAGTGATCTACAGTGTTTTGACGATTTTACTCTGCGAATACTAAATTTTTGAACTGTTTAACGGCTGATATTTTTGAGATTCACTCTAAGACTGATCTTTTTTTGAAATATTTTCCTCGCTGTTCTAGAGATCTGAACTTTATTATCGAAGTTCCTGATTTGAGTGTGATTAAAAATGCCGAGTGGTAAAGCGCCTGCAATCGGAATCGATTTAGGAACAACTTACTCCTGTGTTGGTGTGTTCCAGCATGGAAATGTGGAAATTATTGCCAACGACCAAGGGAACCGAACAACGCCTAGCTACGTCGCCTTCTCTGAAACCGAAAGATTGATCGGAGATGCAGCGAAGTCCCAAGTTGCCATGAATCCTGAAAACACAATCTTCGATGCTAAACGACTCATTGGCAGAAAATATGATGATCCAAAGATCCAACAAGACTTAAAGCATTGGCCTTTCAAAGTCATCAATCAGGAGGCAAACCAAAACTCAAAGTAGAATTTAAAGGTGAAGAAAAGCTCTTCAATCCTGAAGAAATAAGTGCAATGGTGCTAACCAAGATGAAAGAGACTGCTGAGATGTATTTGGGACAAAAAGTCACCGATGCTGTCATTACAGTACCAGCCTACTTCAATGACTCTCAGAGGCAAGCTACAAAAGATGCTGGTAAAATTGCTGGATTGAATGTACTGAGAATTATCAATGAACCCACAGCAGCAGCCTTGGCTTATGGACTCGATAAGAATCTCAGAGGTGAAAAGAATGTTCTTATCTTTGATTTGGGTGGTGGAACTTTTGATGTTTCTATCCTGACTATTGATGAAGGATCCCTCTTTGAAGTCAGATCTACAGCTGGCGACACTCATTTGGGAGGAGAAGACTTTGACAACAGAATGGTGAATCACTTTGTAGAAGAATTCAAGCGTAAACACCGAAAAGACCTTAGATCCAATGCAAGATCTCTACGAAGACTGAGGACAGCTTGCGAGAGAGCAAAACGCACACTCTCCAGCAGCTCCGAAGCAAGCATCGAAATTGATGCTCTGTTTGAAGGCATCGACTTCTATTCCAAGATCACCAGAGCAAGATTTGAAGAATTGTGTATGGACCTTTTCCCCGTCCCCTTGGAACCTGTTGAACGGTTTAAAGGATCCCAAGATGGCGGCAATCCATGATGTGGTCTTGTGAGGTTCAACTCAATTTCCCCAAAATCCAGAAAATGCCCCGACTCTTCAATGGCAAAAAAACTTTTATGCATCAATCCAGATGAAGAGAGAAGGGAGCAGTCCCCCTATTGACGGCAGTACTGATGACAAGATTAAAGATGTTTTTTGTAGATGTGGCCCCTCTGTCTCTTTGGAATTGAAACTGCTGGTAAGGGGCCAAGATCATTGAAAAAAATTTGAACCCATGAAGCTTCCAGGTATTTACCACATACCCCCAAAAACCCAAACCTGGTGTGGGTATTCAAGTCTATGGGTAGAGAGCTATGACAAAAGCAATCACTCCCGGTGATTCCATTTGCCCCCGCCCCCTAAAGGCCACAAATAGAAGTGACTTTTGATTTAGATGCCAAATGGCCAATGCCTGCTCGACAAGAGTTCTGGGAAGCCCCAAAGTATCACCATTACAAATTGACAAAGGCCCCTTGTCAAAAGAAGTATTGAGAGGGGCTCAAGAAGCCAAACAGTTTGAGAAAGAAGATGCGACAAAGAGAAAAAGTTTTTCTAGAAACAACCTCAAAGCATGTATACTAGTCAAGCCGCAGAGTCAGCACCAGAGAATAAATTCTTCATCAGACAAAGAGTAAAGTGAAAGAAAAAGTGACTCAGTAATACAGGGGGATAAAAACCCCTAGCTGAGAAAGATGAAATTGAGCAATAAAAGGGAAATGCAGACAGAATTAAGTCCATTTATGATGAAAATGCATCAGACTGGGGGAAAAAACCCGGGGTTTTAACCAGGGAGTGGAGTGTGGTTGCACACAGGGTCTGATGTTTTGGTGGGCCAACAATAAAGGATCTGGTCCAACAATTGAAGGGGTTTATTAAAAAATTTTTGTGCCAAAGATATTAATTTATTGCAAAAGTTTTTTAAAAAATGTTTTATTTTGGGGATTTTTTA
>BMAV01022071.1:0-101235 GCA_019973955.1 Trichonephila inaurata madagascariensis | reverse complement strand
ATATTTTGAAAAAAAAATGAGCATAGAATGACCCATTTTAAAAATATTCTTTTTTGGAAAAATGCTTTATTATAATAATTTTTTTGCCTGTAAAAGCCCCCTTTGTACAGAGGCTCAACTAAATTTTGAAATATATAGCTTAAAAGTGGGTTTATCCATTTTTTACGACAAAGGGGGAGAAATTTTAAAAAAAAAAACCCGATAATTATTTCAAATGGTTGTAACTCTAACAATAATGTGAATTTTAAAAATCGTTGTTGAGCCTTGTACAGAGGTCTGGCTTACCGGCAAAATATTATTATAATAGAAGCTTTTTTTCACAAAAGGAGAAGATTTTGAAAATAGTTTATTCTGATTTAAATTTTTTTGTGAAAATTGTATTTAAAAAATTTTTTTGTCAAAATGTCCTTATATAGAAAAATTTTTATACAATTATTTAATCTAAGTGACACTAAATATCATGAAATTATCCATTTATGCCCTTTTAAAATCAGGGTTTCCCGAACGTAGTCGGATAACTTAATGAAACATCAATGTGAAGCTGTAATAAAGAATTAAGGCAATTTCACTGAGCTCTGATAACTCACTGCTATCATCAGAATCTAAGGTATATCGACAGTTAGTACAACCTAACCTTTTCTGCTTTGCAAATATTTGATTTTGTTTTTTGTATTGAATTTTTTTTAAATTCCCTTTAAAATGATATAAAATACTTAGCATTTTGTGCAACATAAAATTTTTCTATAAGCATTCAAACTTAAAAAACCTAATAATTTAAAAAAAGTTAATAATTTAAACCTAACAATTTTGTCCACCACTGTACACGAAATTTTCTTCAAAGAATCCAGGCTCTAACAATGAGATTCACTATTTAAAATAGGCATCGATTTTTTGTCAGTATTTTTTAGATTTTTTCTTAATTCTATAATTAAATCAAATCAAAAATTTTCATCCTCTCAAAAATTTACGAATTTATTATGAGGAGTCGAATGTGCTACTGAGAACTGTAGCTCTTGCCAAATCTCGCATGCATGCCATAGGTTACTGATGCCTGCTGTAGCCAATACCTAAGCATGAGCCTTTGTTTACAAACGAGGAAATATACTTTGATAAATTAAAATAAAGAAATTTTGACATTATCGTCTTTTTGCTTAATATTTATATACACAGAGTAACTGTTTTTCTACCGAAAATCAAATATTAATACCTTTATTTATTTTCCTTTCTTCAGTCCTTTTTTTTCCGGTGTAAAATTTAACAAGTAACGTTGGCAGACTTTAAGAAAACATCAATATTGGTCAAATCCAAGAAAATTTAATTATTTACCGCCTACCTGTAGTTGATTATTAATTTATGTACTATTTTCTGATTTCAAAAGACTAATAATTTTCTTTAGTTCATTTCAAGTAAAGAATATTCTTTAAAAATTTAAAAAATAATGATCATTTTAAAAATATATATTTTCTCAAATTTATTTTTTATTTTTCTTCAAAACTTGAAGCACTTACAGAGGTACTAAAGCTAATTATAAGGAATTAAAGAGCTATATTATGAGAAGTTTTAAATGGATCAATTCCCATCTTTTTTTGTCATCAACAAAACATATTTTCAAAACTGCTTTATTTGTAGCATTGTAAGCACAACATTTTTAAGCAAATGCAAACTGACCTTCAATGTGGTAAAACCTCAATCTGCATACATCGATAACTGTTACATAATATGCACAATTTCTTTCTTTTTTTCTTTAAAAAATCAATACATTTTTAATAACGAAATAATTTAAATTTAATTATTGAATTCATTGTTCAAAAGTAATGATATTAAGTTTATCGTAAATTTGTATCTATATTTATTTTGAGAAACAATATTCAAAATCCTCCAATAGAATTTATAGTATTCTTAATATTTTAAAACATGTCTCGGTTACTAAAACAATTTACACAGACTTTGCCATATTATTTGTAATATATGTATGTTCTGATTTAGTTTAAAACCATTAGTAACAATGCGGAATTTCAAAATATTTGCATTGAAATTTGGTTGTTAAAAAGATATAAAAAAAGTGTCCTTATGTAGAATCCCAAATTTTTTTTTGTGAAAATATATAAGAAGATGAAGTTATTTTAAAAATATATTTTATTTATGAAAATCATTAATACCTCCAAGTTGTTCAGTGAGCAATTTATTATAAATATATTTGGAAGTTCTATAAATACCAAAACTTTATGAAGGTAATTTACAACAAATCTTTTTGAGACCTTTTAATCATAAGTTTAATAGATTTAAATTCGTAACTAGTCATGTAATTTAATTTCAATAATTCTTTTAGAGCTAAGGTATCAAACTTAAAGGCTAACTTGGGCCTAACAAACAAGGTTTAACTTTGAGTCAACCACAAAAAAATCATCAATATTTATAGAAGCGTAGGTTTATTTCAATTAATACAATATATAATAAGCCTAAATAAAAGAAATAGAAAAATTTAATGTTTATACGTCCTGGCACTTGATATCTCTTCTCTGCTACTATCTCCCGCATTTCGGTAGAGACTTTGATATTTTATTATATATTATTGTGTGCCGATATACTGGCCAGGCAGCAAAAATGTTCTCTTTGGGCCTCGAGTTTGACACCCCTGTCTTAGAGTATAGAATTTTTCCTCAGTGAAGATTTTTTTAGAGGGAGGTAATCTACCTTTAATTATTTTAATTTTTGTAATAAAACTGTTCCCCCACACACTATAATCAATAAATGGCACTTTAATACAGTTTTAAGGTTATTTTATTTCATATAAGAGACAAAAAAAGGCAAACTAGGAAGAGATCATTAACTAGTAACAGAAATAACCATAGTCTCCTTCATTTTCCTGGTAGCAGTAATTCTGGACCCAGCAATTGTCCCAACATTGCCAGCAATTGTTCCAACAAATTGTCTCCTTGCCTCCTCATTCTTGGACGCATTTCAACTGATTGCACAGTCAGAAGAACAATGTAAAGTGCAATTAGAATGTAGAAATAAGTCCACATCTGCAAGAAAAAGACAGAAAAGTCACATATACACTCATTTCTATAAGTTAAGCATGAAGTAATCAGATTGGAAAATATCTACATGCAACAGAGAGGATCGAATACGTTAAGTATTGCCTCAAGCAGAATTAAGTTAAAGTATTTGAGTTTGGTCTTTTGGTAAATAGTCAAAATAATTTTTATTAAAGAAAATCAGGTATTTTAGTACTTTTTAATATTTGTTGAGATGAGATGACGCCTACTAATAGGTGCAAGAAAAAAAACATAAGGTACTTCAAAGAGAGGCTCTATTAGTTTTAAATTTTGAAAAACTGTCAAAAATACGGTGCACGGTACAACGGAAGTATTAAACAAGAAATATATATATAAAAAAATTAAGCCCAATTTCTCGTAGGTCAACAAATTAAAATTTTGTTTTGGTTACTTTTTTTTAAAAATATTCCCTTAATATAAAAAATGTATATACATATGAAGAACCCACAACTTAAAGCAATTAATTTTTATTAAATATGTTTAAAAGTATTATATTGTCATAAAAAAAATCGTGTACAAAAAATTTCAGTTCAACGGGTTTTCCAAACATGAAAAAAAAATCTTTTAAAGTTTTCACCCAAGTCGCCAAAAATGATCCCAACTTAGCTGTATCTATAATTCTTTGAATAATTAGTTTTAATCAATTATATATATATAGTTTTTATCATTTATAATTAAGATACGATTTTGTCATCCAAAATAATCGTTGTATCTATAATTTCAGCTCAACTGAGTGCTTTAAAATGTATTTTTCTAACGATTGAAAATTTGAACAAGATATATATATAGGGAGATTGTGAACTTATAGTAGGAATTGAAAAAGAGCTTGGATTGGACTGATTCGACTGTGCGGGGAGAGAGAGCTGGGCTTATGAAATGTTGCAACATATATTGTACTATTGATTATTCAGTACTCATTTAACAATAGTCATCGTTTTAAGTTACTTATGTTGTAGAAAAATAATTTTACTTTGAGTCTGAAATCAACTAAAAATTAAGTGTTTTTCCAATTTTTAAGAAATTAAGCAGTTTTGTGGAAAAAAAATTTGAAATAATTCTTTTAAAAACATTTTTTTAAACCCCCCTTTTTATAGAACATCATATAATATATATATATATATATATATATATATATATATATATATATATATATATATATATATATATATATATATATATATATATATATATATATATATATATATATTTAATTAAATATAATTTAATAAAATAATATATATATATATATATATATATATATATATATTAAAAATCCTTAAAAATAAAATATATTTTAAAATATATATATAAATATATTATATATATATATATATATATAATTATATATATATATATATATATATATATATATATATATATATGTATAATAGGTTTGGGGCGTGGATTTTAAAATTTTTTTCGGGAAAGGGAAACTATTATTTTCATTGTTCTCATACAATGTATGAATTAATGAAGATGTATATTGCCGTTTTAAAATACAAATTTATTTTGTTACATAGAAAACACATCACCAACATAAAAGAATAATACTCGCAAGAGATTAACTCGTGATGTTTACATGGCGATCACAAAAACCTTCTTTGTTCGCTTTCGAAATCTCGTCTATTTATAATCACGGCCAATAGGAAGTTATTGATATCATATGATTTCCGGAACAGGCTTCTCTGATTGGTTCGCATATACGAATGATGTAAGATTCTTCCTCATCAATTTTAATAACGCTCAAGTTTATGTTTACCTGAGATAAGTGCATGGTTATTTCTCATTAGGTGGGTAAACTAGAAACTAATTATAATGCAAAATCTTAGCAGGTTCAAAACCATTACAAATTAAAATCCCTCGAGAGAAAATTTAAATGAATTTTTACATATATTATACCTATATATATATAAACACACATGAAAATAGTGTTGAAGTTATATATGTGAAATTTAGTGAGGTGTGGCAAAACTTAAGTGCAAAATGTCTGTCAGACATCATTTTAGTGCTTACAATCCTGGAAGAGCTGATCAAAGTGTCACTTCTATGGCACTGTTAAAAAGTGTCACATCGTGCTTAAAAAGTGCCACTGAACGTGAAGATGCTATCCAAAATCATGGAACCAATAAGAGACCTTAAGAGGACCGATATATATCCCTAGTTGTTGTTGTTGGTGTGTCCTTCCCGAAGGAAGGAAAGTTGTCTGAGACAGGTTGGACTTCTACACGATAGATGGCAACAGTACCGATCTCCACCTCCACAATTTAGGCATGGACTAGAGGGGAAAGAAATATTCTCCAGCACCTTGCACTCGTGGTTTCTGCTGCAACTGCCACAAGATTTTCGGTTTTGCTAATGTAACGAGCACGTGCTCAGTGTGTGCTCGGAAGGTATTTGGTAGCATCATGCATCAAACCGAGGCCCTTCGGTCTGAAGTCCCTATGCTCTAACCACTAGGCTAGCCGCGATATCCTTAGTGGCGAGAGAGAAAGAAAAGAAGCAGACATTTCGCTCAACGTCAGATAAATGCTGACGTAACCGCTACTGGTTAAATGTATCAGCCAGAACCCTTTCTAAATGATTAAATAAGTTTGGTTTGTGTGCAAAGAATGCTCAATGCATCTCTCTTCAACCACTTTCACATCGAAAATGACTATGTTGGTTAAGGAGCATATTGGTTATGGTCAATAACAGTGGTTCAGAGTGTTTTTTTTTTCCGACGAATACCATTTCATTGTGACACAGGTTTCTGGTCACCATTCAGAGAGAGGGAAACACTTTTTGCAGCATAGAATGTTCAGATACGTCATTAGTATGAGCAAGGTGCGATGGTACGAGCAGGCATTATGCACTATGGAAGGACACTACTTTACATCTCTGAGCGAGGGTGTGTTACATCACAGTGGTATTGCAAAGATATTATTCTAAGTAATATTCCTCTTTTTAGAAGTGTGCTAGGCTTAGACTTTCTGTTTATGGATCTCACAATGCACATCTAAACAGGTGCTCTGAAGTATTGGGTACACTAGAAAGGAAAAATATTGAACTTATAACATGCTCTTGGTAGACGTATTTTTCAAAGCAACTTCCCTCCCGGAACTTTTCAAGAATTTAGAGGGAAATAGGACAAAATCTTCAGGGGCTGCTCAATGGTTTAATAGGCAGTACGAATAACAGAGATGAGGGACGGAAAAAGTCTCATCGTACTGAAGTACTCAAAACTGTTTTATTTGGGAAGGTGGACCCATTTTTCGTGGCTGCTTGAAAATGTTCCTAGGAGCATCTTTTTCTGTTTTTCGTTGTCTTCTTTATTTTCCTTTTGACGAAGTATGTACCATTTTGCACAATAAGGAATGCACAGTATCTTTACAAAATATGCACGAAATTTCATTATTTCAACCAATATTTACTATGAATTTTTCTGAAAAAAGCGATGGTTCCTTAGTAATAATCAAGTAGTGTATACATATGCATATGATACATATGTGAGAATGTATAAATAGGTGAGTATCGGGTAATATGTAATAGTCTGTTAATATGAAATACCAAGGTTTGGAATAGGTTTGTAGCTGTTAATGCGTGGGGAAACCTTGAATACTGAAGAAAGCCTATTGTGATACATTTTTTTATTGAGAACATTTATAACCCCTTACACCACAAAGTATCACACACGGAGGCTTACATAGAAGTAAGCGTAAAAACATACATCACAAAGAAGAGAAGGATTACAACACAAACATCCATGCCTTACCTGGGATTCGAACCAAGCCCTTACGGCACCGTAGTCAGCGTCCCTGATCATTATACCGGATGAGTATCTCTTATGATACATTGCAGGGAGAGTTGCCCACTAGTTGTTGCTGTACCACTCGCTACAGAACAAAGTGTGTTTTGCCATTTTCAAAAGTTTTTGCAGGAAAGAGTTTTCGAACATTTTAACCTACCAGTAACCATGTTACTTGAATATTAAAGTTAAGCATAATGTACACTAAAAGAATTGTAGCTGGTAATACGGTGGTTGTTTTTTAACTGACAATGCTTAGTCTTTCAGTTTAAAGTATTCTTTTCCAAGATGGTGTGTCGGGTATTATGGAATACTAGGTATTCCATAAGAAACCCGAAAAATATACTCAATAAAAATAAAATTAAAAAATGAATTTTGAGGGCTAAACAATAGTTATCAATTATATAAATAATAATATTGCCTCATTTAAAATTAAAGTATATTTTTTAAAGGTTGAGTGCTTTGTTCGTACGTATTATCGCAACCTATTGGCGACATTATATGAAACGAAGTATATGATTGCCAATTCTGCGCATACGGTACATTCGAAATCGGAGTCGCCAACCTGGTGAGTTATCTTGAAAGTTGGTGATTGCTGCGGTAGTACGGAAGAACCGAAATAATTAAAAGTTATTCACATTTCGGTCGAAATGTCTTTGAAACATCTTTTAATTTCTGTTATATATAAACAGAAGATTTATTTTGCTTCTCTGTGCTAAATATTTTGGGTTCAATTTTGAAGGTGTAAAGGTTTCCTAATCCCTAAGGCTTTTTTCTGCTTATCATAGATCCCTGAATTTTTTTGTATCTACTTCCAAACGTATGTTATATAAAAGTTAGAATGGATTTAGGGCTGGGATTTCTAGTTATTTTTTTTAAAAAAATGTTATAGTTACTGTTTTAAAATTTTTCAGCTATTGTTCCAGGGTTTTCTTGAAAAATAATTATTAAAAATCAAGAAGGGAATAGATTTTCAAATCCATACTAACTTTTGTTTGCAATAACCTATGAAGCATAAAAAACTTAAAATGACTAAAAAATTTTAAAAATTGAGCATTTTATAAAAGTTTCAAAAAGCTTCAAAAATTCTGATTTTTTTTTAAAATTGTGAAACAATGGTTGTCCAAACTGACTTTTTACTTTCAGAATCAACTTAATAATATAATCTGAATATAAAATATAAATTATTTTTACTGTTACTGTCTACAGAAGATTTTTTGAAAAAGGGTACTGTGTAGCCTTAAAAATAACCAAGTTTTTTTGAAGTTGTAGTTAGTTTTTTTTTTTTTTTCTAATGGTTTAAACCAAATGTATAAATAAATTTTAAAAATACTTCATGATGAATGAATATAGCAAATAAATTTCATTTGGGGGAGGGGGAAGGTTCTTGAGCTGAAAACGGGTTCCTAAATGTTGTCCTTTTAACACTAGAACGTAGGGGATTTCGATTACTCTTAAACGTCCATCGGCGTCGTTTCGACATCGCGATATACATAAAGTAATTGTTTTAACTAAATAATGGCAAAACTACTGTTCAGTAAGGGTACTTTAAAATTTTTTAATATTATTCCATGTAATTGTCATACATTATTACTCTTTATATAACAAAAAGAAAAAGAAAAAGAAAAAAAAAAACTGGCGTTGACACTATGTTTCGAGAAGTTTGTTGGACGAATGCATTTTCGCAAAACATTTCGAGTCGCAAGTCTATCAGGAACATTATTATTATGCTGTATCCATTCTGGCCATCCCTAGCGACTTATATATCAAAATTCACTGGAATATTATCAATTACATCTTCACTTTCTGCAGATTCTTAGCAGTCACTTCCATTCAATCTTAGGTCTTCATCGGAATCTAAATTAGAATCGATTCTCTCTCTCTCTCTCATTCTCAGAAAGCTCTTGCAACAAATTAGAAATTTCATCTGGGGAGGGCTTTTCTAAGAGAAAAAGTTTTTTGGGGCTGTTGTTTTCCAAAATTCGAAAAAACGAATAAAAAAATTTTTTTCGCAGATAAGCAAATACCATGAAACGAAACACTTAGACAATAATTTTAATGTAATTGATTCATTTCCACTGTAAACTCCATAACACTGCCTTTAAGGTTACAAAAATGTGCAATAGGATTTTGAGAAGTTTGTTTTACTAATCGTATCTACTTAATGATCTATATTTTGTAGAACGACGGTTTTTATAGTGATAAATTATCTTGTTCAAAAAGACACCAGTGGATTTCTGGTCTAAAATTAAAATCATTAAGAACCAAAACCCCAAAAAATTTTCGTGTAATCACCAGGGAAAAAGATCGAAAATAACGAAAATTTTTAAATTCTTGAAAAAAGCGAAAAGAACAGGTTTCGGTGTCCAACCGATATTGACGGACGTTCGTTTAATATCGACTACGCCGGGAAACCCAGATTTTAAAGCGTGTAAATGGGTAATATTTATGATATTTAGTGTCAAAGAAAAATGTATAAAAATTTCTTTAGGGTATTAGACAAAAAATTTTTAAAAATTTTTTGCAAAAATTTCCGAATAACCTTTTTTCAAATGTTCTCCTTTTTTAAAAAAAAGCTTCTATTGTATTAATATTTTGCCGTATTCAGCTCCCCGACCTCTCTAAGAGGCTGAACTAAATTTTGAAACCCCTAACTTGGGAAATGGGTTTATCCCCTGTATTACGAAAACAGAAGAGAGAAATTTTAAGAAAAAATACGCCGATAATTATTTCAAATGGTTGAACTGTGAAAATAATGCGAATTTTTCAAACATCATAGTTGAGCCTCTGTACGGGTCGAGCCATATAAAACGAAATAAATTTAAAAAAAACATTTTACAAAAAAGAACTTTTGGAAAAAAAGGTTTTTCTGTTCACCAAAATATTGTATTTAAAATTTTTTTTTCATAATGTCCAAAACAAATACATGTATTCAATCTAAGGGAAAAATTTCTAAAAATACTTTTGTTTTTAAAACTGGTTCCGAACTATCGGTCCCTTGTTCTTTTATTGAAAGGAACCCTACGGTTTGTAAAAGAGGATCATAAGCAAATATACTTATGATTGCTTTGGAGAAGGTAGGATTTAGAGTCGTATTGGAGAGAGAGAGAGAGCTTGCTCGAAAAATTAAGAAAAAAGAATGTGAATAAGTGTTCCCGTTTACTTGCTGGTTATTTCTTTTATAGGAAAAAATATTGCAAGAACTACGACGAAAGAAATTCAACCATAACTAATAGTCACTAAAAGCAAGCTAAATTTTCACGCTACGGTTCATGCATGAAATTGTTGGATGAATTTGCCATTTTTGCATGAATTATTCCCAGGGACAAGATAGGCCGATCTGAAAATTTTGTAACATAGGTCTCAGAAATTAAGGATGAAGAAGCAAAACTGCAAATTAAAAATTTTATAAAAACTTTGATATTTGGTTTTCTTATTTCTAAAGTGAGTTTTTCGATGTTTGCGTTTAAATAAGAGAAAAAAATCACGCGTTTTCAAATCATCCCAAAATGTGCTGCTCATGTCCTCGGTAATGTTTAGTAAAATTGTGTCATGAAAAATGACGAATAGTTTGATCAATGTCACAGATAAATGAGTCATTTTTAAAGAAAAGACATTTATTCTAACCCCATAAATTTACTAAATCTAAACTAAAAAGATTTCATAAAATGATGTTAGCATAAAAGTAATGTGAAGCAGAGATATCTGTTTCATATATTACAAAATTAAAAAACATTAGTTTGAATTTTTGCTAGTATTTATATGCATCAACACTGTTTATTAAAATCATAAGCCTTTTACTATATGTAAAATACCATACTGAAAGAGTTTAGTTGATGAATAAACATCTTTATATTAATAGCCAATTTTGTTAACATTTCATAATCAGAAAGGTAATATGGTAATTCAACGCTGCAAGGTACTCTTGCACCCACACGTGAGCGCAGCAATAGACCGATGCAAGTTAAATCAATCGAATCTCAAAGTCCTTCCTTTGGTGTAGTGTGGAAGTCAGGATGGGGAGAGAGGAGAGTGTCATCTCAGGTGTCATCCTTGCCACTTGTCCATGGCTTAAAATTACTAGCAGGGCAATCTTGGAGGGGTGAAAATTGTTCACCGCATAAGGACGCCTGGGCCGGGGGTCAAAATTTATAGTACTTATAGTTTAATTTAAGTTCGTAGTATCGACTACGTTCGGAACCGTGATTTTAAAAGCGCATAAATTGATAATTTTCATGATATTTAGTGTCACTTGGATTAGACTACATGTATAAAATTGTTTTAGGACATTTTGACAAAAATTTATTTAAATACAATATTTGGCAAAAATTAACTTAGAATAACCTTTTTTCAAAATGTTCTCTTTTTGTGAAAAATGCTTCTATTATAATAATATTTTGTCTGCATATAGCTCAGACCTCTTTACTATGATTTTTGAAAAATTCACATTATTTTCAGAGTTACAATCAATTGAAATAATTATCGGCGTTTTTTTCCTTAAATTTCTCCCCTCTGTTGTCGTAAAATATGGATAAACCCACTTCTAAGTTATATATTTCAAAAATTCTAGTTGAGCCTCTGTACAGAGGTCTGAGCTATATACAGGCAAAATATTATTATAATAGAAGCATTTTTCACAAAAGAAGAACATTTTGAAAAAAAATTATTCTAAGGTAATTTTTTGCCAAAATACTGTATTTAAATAATTTTTTTTGTCAAAATATCCTTAAATCAATTGTATACATGTATTCTAAGTGACACTAAATATCATGAAAATTATCCTTTTATGCGCTTTTGAAAAATCACGGTTCCGAACGTAGTCGGATACCTTAACGCATTTATACTTAGTATTCCATTTTTGGAACAGCAGTCGAGTGAAAGTTTTTTGTAGTTTAGAAGTTCAAAATTGTGTTTGTGGTTGGATTTGCGACCTTATCCTGCTTCGTAGGGCCATAGCAATTTCGTTTAAAACATCCAGTTTGTCACTCCTGCAGATATTTGCCTGCAAAGAGGTTGTGAAAGTTGGTTTATATTTCAACCAGGCATAAATGAGTTAAATAAAAGTTGTAAATTATACACTTGCAATTTTGCATGTTTTATATTTTCTAAGCAATAAAATGTTATTTTACTTTAGTTTTATATTTTAATTTTATTTTACTTTTGTTTTCGTTTCTGCGGGTTGTTTTCGTTTGCGTAAGACAAAATTTGATTGCCTATACGAACAAGAAGACAAACGTGTTTTAATATTATAATTTTAAAGCTTTTTAGTTCGAAAATCAAATTTTGAATACTATGAAAAAGTATTTCACATATAATTTGCAAAACTTTAGAAGAGTGTAACAGAACCCTATTAAGGGCACCAAATTTCTATTTGAACAAGGGCGCCTAATTCCCACGCGGTGTCCCTGATTACGAGGTCCGTTACCAATAGTTCTCGTGCAGCTTTATAGTGCGACGTTATTATAGCTTTCGCTCTTTCTCTTGACGTGGTCTGCTAGTTCTGAGAGCGGGTGCCAGCTCAAGTGTTGTCCTCGTCATTTGACCGAGGTTCAAAATTATGAAGTCCGTTGTTCCTACTTTTTCTTTACAGTACTATGTTAAAAGCACTCACTCAGTCACAAACGCATGCACACATGCATACGTATATTTACTTGTGTACTGAATTGAACTGAACTTAGTGGCACAACAGCCCATGAGGGCAAAGGCTTACTGTACCTATCTCAGCTTACGTGATCTTAGGCACTGGGGTGCTTGTGCAAATGGTCAGTCAAGTAGTCAGTCTGACATGAAGAGGCTTATAGTAAAAAGATGAAGATGTCTTTTATCCAGTACTTTTCATTCATTTGATTGTTTTTTATGATTTTTTTATCCTTTTTTAAATGGCAATAATTTACAGTTTGATGCGAAAACTCATATAATTATATGCAACTTAAACAAACGCATTTATAACACAAAAGTTTTATAATTCAAATTAAACAAAGTCAAACTTACATATGAAAAATTACCATTTATTAACTAATGACTAAAAAGTCTTTCTTTTTTAACTAAATAAGACTTAAGAAAGTTTAAATTTTTTAAAAAACGCCCTCGAGTAGCTGAACAGTGCGACGTTAATATTCACTCACTAATATCAATTTACGTGCATTAATTTCAATTACAATGAAGTATATATATCAACAATTTTTGAAAATTTCTTATTGAAAAAATTCGCTCTAAACACGTTGATGTTTAGTTCCATATCAAAAGAAATTTATTATATGTCAAAGAAATCGAAATTAAATATTTGCAATAATTTAAAGATGCTAAAAGTGTGTCTTCAGCACAATCGGAACTTGAATTCAAGAAATTTTGTAATTTATGTTTCTGTAATTAGAAATTAGCTTTTGAATTGGAAAAAAGAGGTAAAATGAGGTTTTGTGTCTAATTTATTCCTTCATTATAATATGCAATGTTTTTTTCAAACTTGGTGGTGCTTTTCAATAAAGTGAATGTATATATGTATGAAAAAAAGTCAAAAATCACAACACAATTAATTTTACTGTTATATAAAAAATTTTTATTTCTAAAAGGAAAAACTGGTATGTTGCTAAATTTCCAATAAAACATGATTATGAATGATGTGTTTATATTATTCATATATTTTCTTATGGTATTTTGTAATTTCCTCAAGATCAAATTATGTATTATTTTACATATGATGTAGCATATGTATTAATACACAATATTATTATTGTAAATCCTTAGATGTAATCAATCATGTTTTGTGAAGACTATTTAGATTCGTCATTCAGTTTCATGCTAAGACAGCTTTTCTCAAACTGTGGGGCGTGACCCTCTTGAGGGGCGTGATAACCCTACGAGGGGCGTCGCGAGCGTGTAGAAAAGGCGAAAACAAAGGATTTTTATAAAAAAAAATATTAGTATATTGAAAGTAAGCAAACAAAATACATTCTGACATGATAAAAAATAAAAATACACTTATAATACACTTATAAATATATAAGTACTGCACAATGTATTTTATAATTAATTTAATAATACTAAGTTAAGAACAAGTTTAACAATTACCAGTGGACCCCATGGGCTCGTCATATAAAAAATACTTTTCTTAATAATTTTGTTAGATTCATAATTATTCCCAGAAATGCCGATTAAAAATTGCGCGATGCGCTTCCCAATGCCACCGTTTAACACGTAGGCGAGCGTATGTGTTGTATGGGGGAGTAGAAAAGGAATAAATAAGGAAATCCTCTAAACAAAGTAAATCCATCTCAAACACTGTCAAGGTCCTTTTATTGCATTCCAAAGCCTCCGGAATAATTTTATGGATAGCAATGCACAGACGAGATCATATTTCGGAATGACGTATATATACGTCCGGGGCAATTAACGTACTGGCTGAGCGAGATGTTCATATACTCCGATGGCACTTGTTAAAATCGTATAGTACCTTTAGCGTCAAAGTATATTATTATTAAATTCAATACATTGTTATTGTATGGGGATCGATGCAAATTATAATTGAATATTGGGTCACAAATATTAAAAGTTTGAGAAGTACTTCCCTTTATATAAAAAAATGAAACGAAAAAACAAAACAAAATAAAGAAACGTATTCATAATGATATTAGATAACAAATAAAAGAAACAGACAATGATGTTGATGTTACGAAAGTTTTATTTCATCAAGAAATCTGGCTACTTTCACATCTGAGAGCATATACACAGCGGGCAAGATTTATCATCCAAGTAGACCTCCAAGGAGATCTGAAAGGCCAAGGGCTCCCAGCAATGCTTGTAACAAGCGAACCAGAGTAATCTGGGGAACTTCCAGGGTGACGATATTATCATTACTAGACTGTCTTCTTGCTCTGGCACCTTCACTCATCTCTACTGCCTGAAGAGACAGAAGAACGACGCAGAGTGCAACCATGATGCAAAAGTAGGCCTTCATCTGTAAAAGAAACATTTTTTTTCATCTCGTTAAACATAGTGCATGCGAATATTTTATAAGTAATTACAGGAATTTATCCTCGAATAAAACAATGTTTTTGAACTATTATCTCATCTAAACCAGCGTTTCTCAAACTGTGGGGTGCGACCCCCTAGGGGGGCATCATAACTTCATGAAGGGGGCGCAAGCATATTGAAAAGCCGAAAACAAAAGATTATTTTTTTAAAAAAATATTTAGTTACTGAAATTAAATCAACAAAATACATTCTGACATAATAAAAAATAAGATACACATTTACACTGACATAATACACTTTTAAATCTATCGGTAATGCACAACGCGTATTTTACAATATATTTAACAATACTAATTCAAGCAAGAGTTTTATAATTACTAGTGACCCATATGGGCTTGCCAAATTATCACTTCTCTTGATAATGTGTACGGTTTAAATTTAATAACTTTACTGTTGATTTAAAGTTACGTGCTTCGCTTCCCAATGCCGCCGTTTTCCACGAAGGCATGCGTACGTGATGTATGGGGGGGGCATTTTGCAATAAGCCAATTATTTAAAATAAGTAAATCTTTCGCAAACACTGCCAATGCCTTCTTATTGCATTCCAAAGCCTTCGGATTTTTTTTATGGATAGCAGTGCAAAGAAAAGATCGTACTTCGGAAAGACGTATATATACGCCATTGGCAATTAACGCTTTGGTTGAGAGAGTCGTTTCTTTATGCTGGTGACACTTAAGAGGTTAAAGTCGTATAGTAACTTTTGCTTCAAAGTACAGTATAATTGAATTCAATACATTGTTGGAGTGAGTGAGTGAGTGAATATTAACTTCGCACTGTTCAGCTACACGAGGGGTTTTGGCGAAGGACCACGTAATTTTGAACCATGGTCAAGTGACGTGGATGACACCTGAGCTGGCACTCCCTCTCTAACTACCACACCACACCAACGGGAGGACGTTTCAGCTCTCGACAGATTTAACGTGCATCGCTGCCCTACACGGCCAATACATTGTTGGAAGGGGGGGGGGTGCTATGAAAACTGATTGAATATTGGGTCGCAAGCATTGAAAGTTTGAGAAGCACTGATCTAAACCAAGAATAACAAAAATAGAGCCAAACAAAATATTTAAAATTTTTTACGAAGTTCCTCAAATTCTGTAAGAAATAAAAGGGCAAATACTTATTAGGAAAAAAAATTAGATTAAAAAATATTTATTTTATGTATGAACATTTTTTATTTATATCCCAAAAAATTCTACGAGAAAATTATTTTTAAAGTGTAAATTTATATCATTACTGGTGGGAAAAATCCTTACACTCTTGCTAATGCCACCTGAAGGAAGTCCACTAAATTCATCATTGCAAAGGGCTAGATCAGTGATACTGAACCTGCAGTTCACAGGCTGCATGTGGCCCACCGACCCTTTTAGAGTGGCCCAGTCATGGCCCACTGCAGCTAAGAAATTCAATTATCGGAGAATAATGTACAAAAACTTTAACAGGAAATTCTGTCAATCAAGCAATCAAATGTATCAATTTTGCTATCGATTTGGTTTTTTTTTTCATAGTAGAATGTAAGCAAGAAGATTGGTCATAGATGAAAGAAAATAGAAATTATCCTTTTAACTCAGTAAAAATTTATAAAAATAAATATTTGTGTGTGTGATAGAAAAGTTAATATAGTATTAAAATAAAAGTCAGAAATGAGAGAGTTTTAATATTTTGATCAATTTTGTTTGTTAATGTTGGTTTAGTCTTATAGTGTTTTTTTTTCCACTTTTACCGCATGAAATAAGTGTCATGCCCGCGGGAAATACTTATCATATACATAAGGACCGTGTAAAAGAAGGTTGAGTACCCCGGGCTAAGTTGTATACTTGTTGTTAGCCATAGCTTTGAGCACCATACAGGGGACAGTATGATTCAGCTTGATTCCACTTGAATTTTGAGGGAGAACACACTGGGAGTGGTCAGGGGCCACCCACCTCTCTTCCCCTTCCACCAACCTTACGAGAAGACTTTCGGCTTGACGAATATTTAGAGAAAACTCATCAGAGAGAGAGTCAACCGGCAAAAGCACTGTGCATTTACAAATATCCATGCTTTAACCGGATTTGAAACCAGGCCCTTTCGGGACAGGAGTCAGCGTCACAAACCACTCTATACCAGATATTACTACTATACCACTATATATTATCTCAGCAACATTTATTCCATTAAAAGGATTAATGTTTGTTAATTAGCATATTCAGAGAATTTTTACTTTTCTTTTTATGTTTTGAAAAACAAGGGCTCTTTGACAGTCATTTCATTTCAAAATATACCATTTGCACAAATAACAGAAAATATTGTAAAACTTACAAGAAAAGTATCCGTTTTTCTATTTGTAACTGATTCCATCCAAATTAATCAAAAAAAATCCATTTTTTCCCTTACTTATTGTTTGTGAAGTATTAATCAGAATTCATGAAATAATTTTGATAAAAAAAAATTACGTACAAATAAAAAAATTTTTTTTTCTATTTTTGTAAAAAATTCTAATTTTAAAAGAGCAAATACTTCCGAATAAGTTAAATAATTTAGAGTAGTAAAAGTAAGAGAAACATAAATAAAATTTGTGATACAGATTACACAAATTTCTAGATTATGTGAATAAAATCAGAAGGATATAAATTCACGCAATGAACTTAATCGAAATCACGTGTTTTATGTGCTTTTTAGATGGCTTCAATGGTGAGTGATGTAAACTAATATTTAGTGTTGCAAATTTGGGTATGAAATCAGTATACGACTCCAATTAATTAAATAGCTATAAATTTATTAACGGATAAGAACGAACAAAGGGACAAGGACGACACGAAATCAAAATAGATGTATATACACAAAGAAATACGAAAACAGAACTCTAGAACAGTTACTAGCAGGAACACAGGCAGATAAGGCCTCTCTGTCTTATCGCAGATTACGTACAAGCAAATAATGAACTCGGCTGATTTGACCTGTGTCTCAGAGGTCCCGAACATAGACCCAAGGAAATTTCCACTAAGATGATTCCAGAGACTTCTCAATGGATCCTTAGCGATATAGATTTTTGAACATTTTGTGCCAAATCTGTCGTTATGGGCGAAAGTTGCCAATCTGGTAAACCCCTCACGTCTTAGAGGGTTAACTTAATCTTATTCAAGTGCATGCTGGAAAAGTACTTTCCCTGTTAAACTCATTTTTCCCCAAGGATAGTTTTACTGCATGGAAAACAGCATACTTAATGTAACAGGAAAAGAAAAAAAAGCATGTGCGTATATTTCAAATTATGGCCACTTTATACGTTCAAATAAAAGTTATTTTTTAATATTTTTTCGATCCATTTTTAATATACACCTTTGAAGTACTTTTAAATTTAATTCAAAACATCATCTCTAATGATCAGTACTCAAGCTCGTATGAAACGGCTGAAAAAAAAGGTAAAAAACATTGAGTGTATTTCTATTCTTCTTTTAAAATATCAGAGAGAAATACAAATTTCAGCCGACGCTTTAGAAGCAAAAAAGTGCGATTAATTTTAAAAAAAATTAATTTAATTTTTAATTTTTTAATGGCAGTTTTTTTTAATTATTAAAACAGTTTTTTCCCTTCAAATTATTGCATTATTTTTTACTGTCTAAATGTATGTTATGTATGTTTTGAAAAAAAGCATTTTTCGTAAAAAGTTAATCTAAAAAAGGAATAAGTAACGTGTATATATATTTAAGGTATCCAACTACTTGCGCGCGACTTTTTTAAAAAATAGAGAAACGGAAATTTTTTTTTTGTTTGGTTTTTAGATTTATTTAGTATATTTTAAGAAAAAATTGTAAGACTTAAGAAGAGAAAAATAAATTATTAATACTAAAATGGGAAAGAATTGGTAAAAATGTACAAAAAACTACATAAACGGGGTCCACTGAGTGGGTCCATAAACGGGTTGTACAAAAAGTTTATGAACAAATTCTCTCAAATTTTTCAATTTTGATGTGTTGCTTTGTTATTCATTTTGAAATAACCATCAGGATAAGAGATATTTTAACTTTTGCAAAAATGAGAGCACTTTTTCTTAGTTGTTATATAAAATTGCTTTAAAGAAACAGTGATATATTTACACGAGGGTCTACAAATTTTGTAATAAAACAGTGATTGATAAATCTGAAGGATAAGACACTTAAACTATTATACAGAACATACACAAAAATTTCAGTTAATTATTTTCATAACTTTTTGAGAGCAATCGCTGCCCTCGTTTGAAATTTTTTTTTTAAAAGAACAGATTTTGAGTAAAACGCATTTTAAAGTATGACATCTTGTGGCATCTACTTTTACTAAAACACTTGTAGTTTTTATTCTAGTGAATGAAAAATAAAAATAATAAAAATTGGTATTTTTATAAAGCTAATAAGATGGCATGTAAAATTAAATCATAAAAATTGTCAATTTTTGACAAAATTCACGATTTTAGGGTAGTCCGATACCTTAAGTTATGAAACCAAATTTGCTAATATCAGTTTTTCATAGCTTAAATTGCCTCGTATATGTTTTCAATGTCGAAAAATTAAACAAAATAAATTGAAAAAAAAGGTGAAACTTTCAAAATAAAAATAGTCTAAAGTCACATTAGTAAAATTTTTTAAAAAAATTATTGGGATAAATATATGTAATCAAAACATTTTTATTTCATTTATTGTTTCACTTTTCACTTTTAAAGTATGTTCATTTCAAAAATTTCTTGTAGCATGTTGTTTTTAATACCACCGGATTGGCAGTGTCAGACCAAGGCTTATAAAATTTATCGTAGAAAAGGGCTAGTATTACGCCTGTCGTTAGCCGCAACTTTGAGCACTATGCGACAGCACGTTTAGGGTTCTTTGGGGGCACATTCCTTTGAGGGAGAACACCCAAGCAGGTGGTCAAGCAGCCTCCTAACTCTCTTCCCTTCCATAAATCTCTCGAGATGACTTTCGGCTCGACAAATATTTAGAGTACACCCATGATGCACAGGCATTATATACATTTACAAACATCCAAGCTGTCTCCGGGACCAAGACCAACGGCACAGCAGTCAGCATCACAGACCAATAAAGCGGATGGGTGACTTTTAAAAATTATAAAACATGGTAAATAATAATAGTATCTTATATTTTTATTCTTAATATTTTGGGAAACTCAACATTCGGCATAGAACCATAAGTATAAAGGATAAAAAGTATTATTAAAAAATCAAGTCAATTCCTACTTTGATCAACCAAGAAAATTTTTATTTTAGCTACTTTTTATTAAATAGTTACAATTAATATAAATATGTATATACATATGACAGAATCACAACATTAAGTAGCAATAAATTTTTATTAATTATGATTAAAGTATGGTATTTTCATCCAAAACAATCGTGTACATAAAATTTCAGTTCAACTAAATGCTTTCAAACATGAGGAAAAAAAAATATTTTAAAGTTTTCACCCATATCGCTAAAAATGAAGCCAACGTGGCTATATCTGTAATTTTTTTAAATAATTAGTTTCAGTCAATTAATTTTAATTAATTATAATTAAACTATCGTATTGTCACCCGAAACAATAGTGTATGGAAAATTTCAGCTCAAATGAGGGCTTTAACATGTGAGAAATAAAAACCTTTTCAAGTTTTGACACAAGTCGCCAAAAGGGTCGCTAAATCACCAAAAATGATGCCAACGTGGCTGTATTTGTAATTCTTTGAATAATTAGTTTTAATCAATTGATTTTATTAATTATAATTAAATTACCGCATTGTTATCCAAAATAATTGTGTATATAAAATTTCAGCTCAACACTGAGCGCTTTAAAATCTATTTTATTAGGGATTGAAAATTTGAACAAGATAAATATATAGAGAGTGTGAGCTAATAGTAGGAATTGAAAAACAAAATGAAAATACTCACTATTTTCTTGATGAATAAACTCGCAAGTTGGAAGGTATACTGGAAGTTGACTGAGGAAGCTGTGAAAATATCTCAGGTCTCCAACATCTTATAGGAAAAGGTCACAAAAATTATGTAAGACAGAATGACAGAGAGTTATTTAAAATTTCTTTTTTAAATAATCTTAAATGGAATAATTGTAATGCAGTTTTTTCTGAAGCATTTATAATTATTTATGGATGATTTTGAATATTTTGAAACACGTTTTTGCGGATGACGCAATATGACGTAATACTTTTCCAGTTTTTTATTGTAATATGTATTAAGAGTTTTTGACGTAATGCGTCATCTATAAATCAAGATTGTAATCTGTATCTTCAACTTTGAACGGGAAAAATGAATTTTAACTTGCTCAAAAAATTACGCAGTTTATGTTTCTTTTCCGTTAAGAGATAATTATGAAAACTTTTTGAAGATAAAAAAATTTACATAAAAATTTTCAAATTTGTTGCGAAAATAAAATTGATGAAAGATAAAACAGTAGGAGAATTTACAAGAAAAAAAAGGAGAATAATTTCAACCTTGACTTAAAGTTGATAGATTACAACAAAATTGGAATGCATATTACATTAACAAATGCGGATTTCCGTGCAATGGGAAGTAGAATATCTTTTGTCATCCTCACTAATAAGTTTCTAAATATTCAAAATCATCCTCTCTAAAAATGAACTCAAAGGTCTTATCTAATATTGCACTTTTATGTTCCATAAATGATTATTTTTCTTTAAAAGGAAATTTAAAAACATATCTGCCATTTCGTTTTACATAATTTCTGTTGTATATTTTGGTATAAACAGTGAATTGATCTGAGATATTCCCACAGCTTCGTTAGATAACCTTAAGAAAATCAGGACATCATGCACATTCAAAAAATTGATTTTTCAATTTTAATATTAAAAAAAATAGTGTACATTTTTCTGAAACTAAAAATGTATAACACTTATATGTTTGTTTGTAAAACAACCTTAAAATGTGAAAAAGTAATTGACAAAAATGTAAACAAATTTTCCAGCGTTAAGTTTTTCCACTTCCTTTTTAAAGCATAACTTTTTGCATTTAGGTCCATATAAAGAAAATAACTATTGCACTGTGGGGTTTTAAATTTTGTATACTTGTATGGAGAATACCTATGCATCTAGTGAACCAATTTTTTTAAATCAAATTAATACATAGTTTTTAAGAAAAAAAGTTTTATGTATGAAAGAAAGAGGGAAAAAGTAAAAAATTTCAAAATTACAAAGTCTTATAATTTTTTTAAATAGATTTCTTTATGATTTTTAATATTTTACTAAACAATAGATTCACTATATTTTGTGTATTGTTTTATATATGTGCTAAAAATATTTTACATATTCAAGGGATACTTTGTTTACAAAATGGTACTTAAACATAAGCATGTATTACGAGATTTCAAAAATTATGTCCAAATTAAATTAAACAGAACAAAAAAATTATAACTAAAAAAATATATTTTTTTTTTCTACAGGATGATTTAAATAGCTTTATTAAGATCATAATGAAAAATCTAAGCTCTATTGGAAATTTTTAAAAATATGAGTATATGTCCCATAAAAAAACGAAGATTCTTATTTTTGGCATTTTACTTTATCAAGTATGTCCTGGTACCCTTAAAATACTTTAGAATGTATAATATAATAATAAATGGAATGAACGTATCCATGGAAAGGGGTAGGCAGATAGCAGCCCACAAATATAGAAAAAGAACCAAATAGACAAAAATTGTTGTCTGCCTTTGGGTCAACACATATTTGTCAGAAATGTTTTTCTTGCACGAAGGTCAACAAGTGAATATAGATGCAAGATGTCTGACATTATAACTTGCAGGCTGTGATGAGAATTTCAGCAAGCAATTTCACTCCTAATTTTAAAAATATAGAAAAGTGTGATCGGATACATTTGTCTTATAAAACTGATTCTATAAAAAGATGAGCTTGCAGCTATATGGATATGAAATTAGCAGTATAAATAAACTGAATACGAGTAAAACTGCTGCTAATTATTACATTTAGTGACAATTTATTGACTTTTACGGTGCAATTTAGATCTTTTCTGAGATTTAAACTTAACTAATATAGATAACCATTTAAAAATGGTTTTGCCCCCGGTATCTTCCATTTCCAAAATATGGCCCTAAAGCTGAAATAATTACCCACCCTTGTGTTCTTGTAGATACATATATTAATCAAAATATGTCTTTTCATTAATTTTACTAATTGGTTTTTGTACTTATATTCATTAATTAATTGTATTTATTTTACTTTTTTCCCCAATTTATTTTTATTTTTAGACATTAAAAATCACAAGCGGCAGTTGAAATGGTTAAAAAACTAATATTAACAGATATTGTCCTATATCTTAAGGTCGTTTTCGGTTAATGTTAAAGAACAGGACCCGAATTTGGAACACTTTTTCAGATATAAAAGAAAGGAAAAATTAATATGATATTCTGGTTTCAATATCCTTTTTAGGGAAAAATTTTTTTAAAACTATTTCCCCTTTTAACCGAGTTGATTCATTTTTTTTGGATAAAATGTGTTTCCTTTTTCTCCTATACTGTAATGTTAAATGGGCTATGCCATCATGTATTAAAACGAAAAAGAAAATATTCATGTCACACTATATTATCAACAGAGGTATGAGTTATGATACTGCAAATTTCCATGGAAATTGAGGCATTTTTCTGTCTGAAAATGTGCTTCGCGTTTAGTTAGAGCTCTCGTCCTTTTACCGAAGACAGCCTTCAGTATATTTTTTTGAAATTTTCAATTAAAATATTTTTTATATAAAAAAAATTCTTCTCACAAAACATACATAGCATTCACTGAGATTGTAAAAAGGAAAAAATAATTTATAAGAATAAGAGTCTACCAAGACAAATAAAAAAAGAGTGCAAACTTATTTTAACTTAATAACGTTTCACACCTTCTACTATGTTGGCATTTGCTACAAATTTAGATTTCCATGTTTGAATATAGTTGCAACAAAGTTTCAATATTTAAACTAACCTGAGTTTTTTTCCTCATCTTACTGGAAGTTTTAATTACCACACTTCTTATGGAGAAAACGTGATACATAAAAGTGTATTGAACATAGAGAATACAAATGTATGAGAAAAGTCAAACAGAAAAGGGCTTTTTGCAATTTATCTTTCTAAGATTTGGCAACAGTATTAGTATCCTGCACTAAATGAGGGTTAGTTGGCAACATTTCTATGCGCTTCGTGTCTCACGTCTTCCTTCGTAGTCAACTATTTTTCAATTCCTACTATTAGCTCGCACTGTCTATATATTTATTTATTTATATATTTGTATATTTATTTATTTATCTTGGTGGAATTTTCAATCGTTAATAAAATACATTTTAAAGCGCTCAATTGAGCTGAAATTTTATATACAGGATCATTTTGGATGACAATATAATAATTTAATTATAATTAATAAAAATTGATTGATTAAAATTAATTATTTAAAGAATTACAAATACAGCCAAGTTGGCGACTTAGCGACTATTTTGGCGACTTGTGTCAAAACTTGTGAAAAGGTTTTTTTCTCAAGTGTTAAAGCATTCAGTTGGACTGAAATAAATAGGACACAATACGATACTTTAATGATAATTAAAATAACTAATTACCACTTAATGCTGTGATTCTGTCCTATGTATATACATATTTATATTAATTGTAACTATTTAATAAAAAGTAGCTAAAATAAAATTTTTCGTTGTTGATCTAAGTAGGAATTGACTTAAAAACTATTTTTTTATATTACTTGTTTTTCTTGTATATATGTACAAGCGATCACAAGCGTATATGTGCCGTGTGGAAATTCTACAGGTATAGTGTACATACAAAAGAACAGATGGCTCTGTGATAGCTGGTAGTAGGCTGTGAAATCAGTCAATTGGTGAGTGTCGTGTGATGGAAGTAACCTGTGTTGAGCAGCGTTCTTACATCAAAATAGCAGTTTTCTGAGAGAAAAATGCGATGGAATATCACAGTGAATTAGTGGAAGCCCTTGGAAATAATGCCTTACCATACAGTACAGTAGCAAGGTGGGTGTACTGTTTTGTCATTCTTTATAGACCATATTTTGCCCTGTAATAAATTAGTGTGTTACGATATTTCAGTGCTATTCACTATCCACACATGTAGTTAACACCTTGTCTTTTCGTCTGTATATGTCCCATTTTCCAACCGGACCGGTATCTTCAAGGGGAAAAAAAACAGTTGCCATGTGACTTTGACCCCAACCCTCGTATTTTAAAAATAAAAATTTACCGACAGGAAGCAAAGCAAAAGACATTCGGACTTAATTAAAATATACATTGCGTGTCTATAGCAATCTGTTCCAATTTAAAAATTAGAAATAAAAATGCATACAACTTACTTTGGGGGGAAATATGTTGAATTGATGAAAGACATTTATTTCTATGATGCATGTTCAAAATATTTGTTTACGATTAAATGAAGTTACACAAATTATAAAAAAATTAACTTTATTGCTGCTTGTTAACGAGAGAGAACATCCGAGACACATTGCTACACGACATTCTAGAGAAAGATAAATAGAATGGAATAACAATATAGTAGTGCCAAATGACAACAAAGAAATGAACAGTTTAATAAGTTTGCTTCACTTCATCTACCTACAACTTAAAATATTTATTACTTAAAAGTAATACATATAAATTTAATATTATCTTGGTAATGTACATGATTTATAATTAAGATCGCCTGTAGCTTTAGCACCAAAGTATATTATTACTGCATTCAATACATTGTTATTGTATGGGGAGTAGGCGCGATGAAAATTATGATTGAAAATTGGGTTACAAATACTGAAAGTTTGAGAAACACTGCTATAAAGTAATTTGATAGGGATCTTGAAAATTTTAAGAATTATTTTATAGATAAGTTCACCTGAACAAGAATCTTCCTAACTTTGATCTGAAATTCAGCGGGTGCTTAGGAAGTTTGTAATAGTGGCCTATATATCCCTTCTGTTTTCATCAGATAAATAAAGTTTTCTTATTGTAATGTACTTATGTAGTTTTTTAGAATTTTTGATATTATCCTCATAAATTGAAGCTAATTATTAATAGAATATGAATACAATGCCTTTGTGCAAGCAATTAGTTTTGCGTCTCCACATACCATATTCAGTCCGAAAGCTGATTTCTAAGATTAAGTTACACATATTTTGAAAGTTTACCCCAGTTATGCAGAATTAAAACTCAAACTCAGTGACACAACAGCTCATGAGGGCCAAGGCCTAATGTACCTATCTCAGTGTACGTGACCATTGGGTGCTGAGGTGCAAGGGCAGATGTCCCGATCAGGTGGTCAGTCTGAAGCGAGACCCCCAGTGTAAATCCCCAATCAAGCTCGGTACTTATACAGGAAGGATGAAAGGCTGAGTTGACCTTGCCCAGCCCGAGGATAGAACCTCAAACCTGTGGTGTGGAAGGGCGATACGCTACCACTCGGCCGTATGGCCTTAGTTATGAAGAATTACTACAAATATAATTAGTACTTTTAATACCTACTTTAAAGACCAGATCATTTAAAGATCCTTTTCTATGCTCATTCTATTTCTGGATCATCGATAAAAAAGATGTCAGTTTTTCAGCTTATTTTTTAACATAATATCTGTTAAAACATAATAGCAGCATTCACTTAAAAAAATTCCTAAAAAATAATGTAGAAAAAAAAAAATCTATTTAAATGAGTAATTTGCATGTAAAGTTGTTTTATTGTATGGCAGAAATCATTAGACTTTGGAGTCAATTCTCACTAACTATAAGTATAAATCTTAGAATACTTCGCTTTTATCTTGAATGACAACTTTTATTTACACCTTTTGCCTTTTACATAAATGATTATGAAATTATTAATTAAAATTTGATCGTGTATGTTAAATTCGGAAACACGGTAATGCCCAAAACCCAGCATCGCAATCTGGGGAGTAGAATCTTGTTTCTCTCCTTATCTTCTTCCTATAACTGTCTCTCTTTGAGCAACAAATACACCACTGTCGAGATGGATTAGTTTTCTTTTGAGTTGAGGGAATGCAGTTAGCAAAGTGTCTTTCAGATAAGTGTGAAGAGAGGTGCTCAGGAGAAGGACGTCCGGTTTTTGCAGAAAAAATTACACCAAGTTGTACTTTTCCATTATTCGAAACCATAAAAAGGAAATTGCATTCAGAATCAGCCAGGATGGTACATTTCGCCTGCCTAAGCTTATTTCAGGAAAAAGAGGGAAAGGATTACGTCAGTGCTTCTCAAACTTTCAATATTCGTGACCCAATATTCAATCATAATTTTCGGCGCGGCCCCCTCATACAATACCAATGTATTGAATTCAATAATAATATTCTTTGACGCTAAAATACGATACATATTAGCCTTTTAAGTGCCACTGGCGTATATAAATGTCTCACTCAGCCAAAATATTAATTTCCCCGGACGTATATATACGTCTTTCGGAAGTGCAATCTTTTCTGCTCACTGCTGTCCATGAAATTATTCCAAAGGTTATAGAATGTAATATAAGGACCTTGACAATGTTTGCGAAAGATTTACTTCAGATTATTATTTTTTTGCTTTTTATTCCCCAATATATATATATGTGGAAAACGGGCATTCCAAAGCGAATCACATATTTTTTAATCGTCAGTTAAGGGATTAATCAGAAACCATATAAATTATCCAGATAAGTGTTAATTTTTGTATATAATTTTATATATGACAATCCCATGGGGTAATTATTAAAAACTTGTTCTTGTGCCTAGTATTGTTAAATTAATTATAAAATACATTGTGTGGCACTAATACATTTATAAGTATAATATATCAATGCAAATGTGTATTTTATTTTTTATTATGTCAGGATGTATTGTGTTTGTTTACTTTCAGGAAAAAGTAATAATTTTTTTAAATAATCTTTTGTTTTCGATTTTTCAATATGCTCGCGCCCCGTACAGCGTTGTCACGCCCCCCCATGAGACGCGTCCCACAATTTGAGAAACGCTGGATTAATAACATTTTTTGTTATCATGTAATGTATTGGTATATCAAATGGACTCGTTTTAAATTTGAAATAAAGCCTCGTAATATTCCACTTTTTATTATATATATATTAGAAGGAGCTTGTAATAACCTCTACTTGCGGTTGTTGGTGTTTGGGGATTTGAGCAAAGATCAGCCATAGTAAGTTTTAAACTGAATTTTATTTATTGCTTTTACTCAATCAACACAACAAAAGGTAGGAAATGTACAGTAAATAAATGGAAAAACAATCGCAAGCTTAAGGTATCCGAACACGTAAAAATGATCAAATTCGGTCATGACATATATATATATATATATTTATTATTATTATTTTATTGCATAGGGCTATCTTTTGGCTTTACAAATTATACCTTATTTTACTTCTACGCTACCTGAAGGCCAAGTTACACACAATTTTATAAAATTAGAAAACCCGGAAGTGAGTCTTTGATCTACCAGAAAAAGGCATCTAATTTGCTTTAAATCTATCATGGCGAACCTGATAACTCAAAATGTTTTACAAATGTATTTCTATAAAACTTATTGAACCTGATATTTATGTTATTTTCTAGAGAATGTACTAAAATATTTCTTATTGTATGAATACATTTTGAGTTATGGCTTGCTATTTAAATAATGGTCTCATAAAGAATGTGACTTTTCTTATAATGCTTACTCAATAAGCTCTAAAATTTTCAAATTTTAATAAACATTAAAATTTTAGTATATTTTCTAGATAAATGCATCTAATTTGTTTTAGTAATACATTTACTAATATATATTTATTGCTTTTTTCTCTAACTGCTTTCAAGTTTTTCAAAAATATTGCTAAAATTTCACATTTAATTGTGATTTTCGTAAAATTCATTGAATTTATTTCAAATATTGTTAGTTAAATAGCGTTTTTTAATGGTATTGAGTTCTTAAAAAAGCATTTATAATGTTTAAATATTCTATTTTGTCAAAAAGTACCTCGAACGTGTTCTGATACCTTAAGACTACTAATATATAACTAAAGTTTATTTAACTTACTCTTGGAGCACTCTTGACTCCTGATCATCAATCATCTATAATTATTTTACTTAAATATACGACACAGGCCGTAAATCGTGTCCACAGTTTAATCACTTTAAATCTCCAATTATTAATTATCGACCATCCATTGACTAACATTGTGAACAACTTATTTAAATAAATCCCATTTCTTATTCGAGGGAAAATTTTCAAGAGCTTACAGTTAAAAAGAATAATTTTACCCCAAGAGGATTAATGGTAGATTCGCGGATAGGCCCGTTACAAGCTTGGTTATTATTCCATCTGTCCAGTCGAGAAATATTAACTAAAAAGATAATTAACATAAAACTGTCCTTTATTCAATTAACTTCTTTTAAAATTTCGTTTTATGTTTTAAAAAGTAAATTTTGTTTTTTTTGTTAAATTCAGTTTGATGCTTAAGGTATCCGACTACATTCGGAACCGTAATTTTAAAAAAGCGCATTAATGGATAATTTTCATGATATTTAGTGTCACTTAGATTAAAATACATGTATAAAATTGTTTTTAAGGTTGTTTGACAAAATTATTTAAATACAATATTTTCGGCAAAAATTCACAACTTAGAATAACCTTTTCAATGTCTCCTTTGCAAAATGTTTTATTATAATAATATTTTGCCTAAAACATAGCTCAGACCTCTGTACAGAGGCTCAACTATGATTTTTGAAAAATTCACGCTATTTTCAGAGTTGCAAATCATTTAAATAATTATCGGCGTTTTTTTCTTAAAATTTCTCCCCTGTGTTGTCGTAAAACATGGATAAACTTACTTCAAAGTTATATATTTCACAAATTCTAGTTGAGCCTCTGTACAGATGTCTGAGCTACATACAGACAAAATATTATTATAATAGAAGCATTTTTCACAAAAGGAAAACATTTTAAAAATGGATCATTCTATGTTAATTTTTTGTCAAAATATTGTAATTAAATAATTTTTTATTGTAATATTATTCTTAAAATAATTTTATATACATTTTCTAATCTAAGTGACACTAAATGTCATAAATATTATGAATTTATAAGCTTTTGCAAAATCACGGTTCCGAACGTATAGTCGGAGACCTTAATACTAAAACCATTTGAAATTGGGATTTTTCAGTTTTGCGATACATTAAACAGATATCCTCTCTTTACACTGATTTTATGCTATGCATCATTCTGTGACACATGTGTTTAAAATAAGTAAAGCAATGAATAAAAAAGTATTTTCTACGTGTAATGACTCATTTCTTAGAACAAAATATTCGCGTTTCCACACTCTCCATGACAAAATTTTAATAATAGTAAACAAGGAAATGAATAGCACATTTTGGGATTCGGAAATGCATTGTTTCATCCGGTTCTTTCTCTTATTCAAATGATACTTATTTTAGAAGAGATAAGTCCTTGATTATCAATTCTTAAAATTTTTATAAATTTCTAATCTGGTATTTCCATCGCTAATTTCTGTGAATTATGTTGCAAAATTAAACACTTTTCCTCTCGTCATGGGAAAAATTGAAAAATGCAATTCACCATGAATAAAAAACACACAGCTTTGGGGTTAACTAAAAATGGAGAAATTACTTTCGACATAGTTGAAAAATGTTTTTCTTGCGCAGCCAAAAAAACGATTTTATTTCAGCCTATTTTTCCCAAGCAAGCCCCCAGCCTCCCCATTCTTCACGGCCCGAAAGTAATTTTTTATGATACCGTTTTAAATACCGAAAGTTTTTTTTTTTTGATTCTAAAAATATTGAAATAAACATAAATTAAGAACGCAAATTTTTTTTAAAGGGTATCCACATGTTGGGAAAAGTGATTTTGCAAAAGCGCATAAATGGAAATTTTTTATTATTTAGTTACTTAGATTAGAAAATGTACAAAAATTTTTTTTAAAATATATCAATAAAAATTAAAACAAATTTCAAGAAATGAAAAAAATCCCTTTTTTCAAAATTTTCCCCTTTTTTAAAAAGCTTCAATAATAATAAAACCTGTATATAGTTCAGCCCCCTGTACAGAAGCTCAGATAGAATTTTAAATATATAATTAGAAGGGGTTTATCCATGTTTTCAAAAGGGGAAAATTTTAAGAAAAAAAAACAATTTTTCCCTGAAAATAGTGTGAATTTTACTTTCGAGTATTTCGGTAAATGACGAGTTACCCTCAACGACATCTCACCCATGAAGTCTGAACCCGACAATTTAGCAGCACAAACCTCAAACCTTCTTTTAGGCCACGGCTCAACCCCGAAAAATTCAGTTCCGTGTTTGCCATTACATCCGATTGGTTATTGCGGTCGCAAGGAATAAAGTAAACGTTCTATATATTCTATGATACTGAATATTATTTAGTAGCATGGTGCAGGAAATATAGAGGAAGTAACCTAGTTACTTAACCATGATTCAGTTAATGAGGTTCGTTTCCTTTAGCTTGTATATAGCACCAAGAATGATGACAATTCAAATAAATACAGGGAATTTGATACACATTAGGAGAAATATACATAAATAAAAGAAGTTGATTTATATATTATTATAAGGTCTTCATGGTGTCATGAGGAGGTCAGAGAGTTATATTCGCTCGATGATGATCAATTTCTACTGTAAGTTTCAAGAACTATTAAATGCCTGTAAATACACTGCTGTGCGGCCAACGTAAATGCAACACCAAGAAAGACTAGACAACAAAAAAGAATTTTTTGGATAAATGTTTACCAAATATCGAAAGAAAATTTATAGGGTTTTCTGAAGGTGGTTCCTGCCAGAACAGTGCCGAGTAGCTGCCGGAGTCACCCCCCCCCCCCACAATTCGGGCCTTGAATTTTTCGGGGGCAGAGACCAACAGCTTCACACGTGCCGTGATCCGGTGTGGGCTGGGGGAATCTGGGTAAGCAAAAATGGACCACATGTTTTTTATCGGCGAAAAAACCGGGGAGCGAGCTGGGGAAGCCACAATCTGGTGATTGACGAAGAACCGACAATGCGTGCCCTTGTGGTGGCATTATCCTGTTGAAATATGGCTGTGGCCAAGACCTGAAGACAAAAGAAAGGACAACTGGCACCAACACCCGGAGATGTAGCGCTGGCTGTTTAAAAGTACCGGCAATGCGTCAGAGGAGTGGCGAGTGGGATATCCCAAAACCATCCCGTACCATACTACCCGGTGCAGGACCGGTGGAGGTATACGCAGCTGTTCCCCGCACCTTCTCCACGGGGTTCCCAGACTCGAATTCGACCATCGTGGTGTTGCAGACAGTGCGTGAGTCGCCGGTAAAGACAACTTATTCCATTCTGCCTCTCACATCCTTTTTTTATAGCACCATTGGTGGCGGAGACGTCTGTGGTTCTGCGTTAAGTGTACACCAAGCAATGAACGTCTTGCGGACAGACCACTCTGCTGTAAACGGCGTCGAATGGTACGTGCAGGCATTGAATGATGCCTTTCAGACTCAATGTGCTGTGCTATGGTTTGTGATGTGACTGGGGCGATTGTCAGCCCGGGGCAAATTTGCCTGTCCTCACGTGAAAGGATGGGGAATGGATCACCACGTCGGTCCGTCGTACCCTCCTGCATCCAACGGTCTCATATCCGCGTTTCAGTTGTTTAGTTTCGTTCAACACAACTACCGATTTCCCTGAAAGATAATCCACAAACTCGGTGGGCCCCTATTCTTCCTTTGTCGAACTTCCGGGTACTTGATCAAAAGCTGATCGCTGTTTTCTACGAGACATAACTGATCATTTTTGAAAATACCACAAAAAAAAACACAATTGCCCCCACGAAATCGTCAAATCCCCAAGCCTTAAATAACGCTTTGGGTGGAGCTACAGGCGGGGTGATGTGTGCCTGCGCGGGGTTTAATCATTTGCTTTCCCACCTTCGCTAATGCATGTTGTAAATTTCATGTTATTTGCATCTTTCTTCGGGGTTTTGCTTTTTGGGGGAGCAGTGTATATGGGCGGAATAGTACGAGCAGATTTGGGTTCCAAAGTTCACTTTTGATGTGCTGAAGAGCTATGTAGCTTTATGTGCCAAACTTGTCGGAATAAAATACAGAATTACGACGTAATTATACATTCGGCTAAATTAAGTACGGAATATATACACATTGGTCTAGGAGCAGTCTGTCCATCTATCTGCATATCATGTTTGATTCTCTATATCTTTCTTTTTCTTACAGATGAGGACTTATTTCTGCATTCTGATTGCACTGTGCATGGTTCTTGTGACTGTGCAAGCAGCTGAATTGAGCCCAAGAGCACGAAGGCAAGTGGCAATGTAATCACCCTACATATTCCAAAGGATTTGCTGAACCAGTTGCTTGAATCCTTACTGGGTCAAGGAGGGATCGGAGATATCCTGAAGAATATTCTGGGAAATGGAGGAGGAAACTAGAGCTAGAGTCCACTGACTGCCAAAGCTCGGATGATTTTGTAAGAGATCATTTTCGAGTCTTCAGAGAAATAAAACCTCTTTTAAGACTCTAGTTTTGTGCTATTTTTTGATACTTGAACATTGAAAGTTATTAGCCCGGAACCTCGAAAAAAGATGGAACTTCACATGCAGTGTATCTCATATCTATGAGTGTATACGCTCTGTTTTTACCGTAAAATTTTTATACAAAGGTGAAAAAGGAAGAAAAGTAGGAAATACAATATGTTTATTATACTTTTCACACGTAAATTTAGTTTTCCTGTTCTTTTTGTTAGGGTACTCAGTACATTGTTTATACACTTCTTTAGTCTTTGACGCGAGTGAGTGCGATGTTTTCACTGGATCTTAATTTTTTTTTAAATGTCGTAGTAGTATTGCTTGCTGGTTTCTACATTCATTACATTCTTCTGCAAATCTAAATCTAAATCAGGAGTCAGCATCTGGTTCGATGTTTAGTAGGTGTTTCTGCGTACTTAAAATAATTTGCGAATTTATCATCAGAACGTTCAACAACACAAAAATTGTTGCCATATGCTAACGATTACAATTTATAGCCCTTGAATATGATATGGTAATTTTATCAAGGGCGATAATTGCCCCCTCAGTTAAATTATCTGGATAGATATCAGTTGATGAATCATACTTGCTGTTATATTCTTCATCATTTGATTCTTCCGCAAAGAGACTTTATTCATCCAAAAATACTGTTGTAGTATATCTATTATAAATACTGTACCTATTAAATTACTTAAATATCTCATTTCTTCATCACAAGTACAATAATACACCATTGTTAAAAAAAGATTTAAAGCGAGCTCATGCATTTAGAACTGTAACGGTAATTCACGCTCTGGGTATGACATACCCGAATAGGCGATATTCAAAAATATACAAATAGAATTCGCCTACAAGCTAAGGCCCCTCAAAGGATATGACCTTAAAGTTAGCTACACGGGAAAAAATTCATTTTCCGAAAAAGGTTTAGATGGAGTCTTGAAAAAGTTAGGCATCAGGTATGACATATTCTGCACGAGAAGTGTGCCGGATTAATATCCCGATTTATTATTATGTACATTTTATAATGTGTTGAAAAACATCATATAATTATACGGCTGCATTTTTAAATTTTAATGATAGTACACTAGAGATAAAGTATGAATGAACTATTTAATTAAGTAACGCCTGAAGGGAAGTAAAGCTGATGATTTTTGAATTCCAATTACTTTTAAATCTGTGCAGTAAAGCAGAAAAATCAATAGATTTACCATAGTATCATTGTTATTTAAAATCGGACCTTTTGAATGACACAAACCTTTCTTGTTTTATATTTCAAATAAAAATTAATCATACAATCAATAATAATAATACAATTTCATATAAAATTGGATGAACGGCTTAAAACAGCGCATCTCAAACTTTCAATATTTGCTACCCAATATTCAATCATATATATAATTTTCATCGCACCGCCTCCCCTCCACACAATAACAATGTATTAAATTCAATAATACTATACTTTGACGCTATACCTACAATACGACTTTAACATCGTAAGTGCCACTGGCGTATATAAAAGTCTCGCACAGCCAGTGCGTTAGTTGCTCCAAGCGTACATATACGTTTTTCGAAGTACGATCTTTTCTGTGTACTGCAATCCATAAAAATATTCCGAAGGCTTTGGAATGCAGTAAATGGACCTTTGACAGTGTTTGCGAAGGATTTACTTATTTCAGAGGATTTCTTTAATTTTATTCTTTTCTTTCCCTCCCCTCAATACATTACTCCTTGTGTTTCTCAAACTGTGGGGCGCACCCCCTTGGGGGCATGACTATTCTACGAGGGGGCGCGAGCATATTGAAAAGTCAAAAACAAAAGATTATTTTTAAAAAATATTAATTTACTAAAAGTAAACAAATAAAGCATATTCTGACATAATAAAAAATAAAATAAACATTTACACTGATATATTACACTTAAAAATGTATTAGTGCTATACGATGTTTTTATAATTAATTTAACAATACTAAGTTAAGAACAAGTTTAATAATTACCAGTGACCTCGTGGGATTGTCATATATAAAATTATATGCAAAAATTAACAGCTTGTGATAATTTGTACGGTTTATAATTAATCCATTAATTGCCGATTAAAAGTTATGCGATTCGTTTCCAATGCCAACTATTTTCCACGTAGCGCGCGCATGAGATGTATTAGTGGAGGGAGGAATGAAGAAGCAAAAAATATTCTGAAATAAGTAAATTCTTCGCAAGCATTGTCAACGTATTTTTGTATTCCAAAGCCTTCGGAATAATTCTATGGATAGCAGTGCAGAGAAAAGATCGGACTTCGGAAAGGCGTATGTATACGTCTGGGGAAATTAACGTTTTGATTGAGCGAAACGTTTATATACGCTGGTGGTACTTAAAAGGTTAAGGTCGTATCGGTCGAAGTATAGTATTATTGAATTTGATACATTGATATTGTAAGAGGGAGGGGGCGAAGAAAATCCTGATTGAAAATTGGGTCGCGAATATTGAAACTTTGAGAAGCACTGCAATACTCACACGCGCCTAAGTGGAAAATGGTGGCATTAGGGAGCGAAACATGTAATTTATAATCGGCAGTCTTTCTTCAGAAGTAATATTTTAAAAAGTTCAAATTCAAGAGACTTATAAAACCTTACATTTATATTAACACATGCAAAATAGTTCAGAAAACAGTTAATGCGTTGATTGAAATATACTAATAAATACAAACTGACATGTTTATACTCTTTATGGGATAAACTTCAATTTCTTTTACATAAAAAATAATCAATAAATAAATTTTCCTATTGATAAAAGACATTTTAATCAACATTTGACAATTTATTAACGTTTTCAAATATGGTGCTGTTTTTGATATAACTCTCAATATCTTTCAAACTACACAATGAAGTTTAAATGATAATTAAACTTGGTGGGGGAGATATTGTTGCCCTTTTCTTTAATTGTTCATGGCAGGGGTGAACAACTCGAGGCTTGGGGGCTACATGTGGCCCACCTTGAATAATTTTGCGGCCCGCGAGATACTTTACAAAATTTGACTATTTTGTACAATATTTTTTTTTAAACACTTTTTTTGTTTTTTTTTTGCAAAAAATAAATTCCATAACTGTTATTATTTTATCATGTTGCTTTTGTAACCGCGAATCTCTTTTTTTTTCGAAATTGAAATTTATCAAACATAAATCGTGCTCAAACTTAACGCACGAAAATCTACAACATCAATTACGATACACAAATACACATGCATTGAGATCCTCTTGAAAAAACTAAGTGAAGGAGTTGAGAAACAGATATCGCACTAATTAAATAAATTAAACATTATTTGACCAATGCATTATTATTATTACTATATTATCTATGTTTATATACATGAAAAACAATGAAATCAATAATAATATATCGGTGTGTTTTAAATTTTCGGTCCAACAAATGTTTGTTATGGATCCAAATCTAACATAAGGATACATATTTTTGTAAAGTTCTTCCGAAGTTCTCCGCGAGGTAATTTGGGTTGGTCACCCCTGGTTCATTTTGAGGTTCGTTAGCAGTAGTTCTCGAGTTGCTTCTATGTGACTTAATATAAACTAAATATATATATATATATATATATATATATATATATAGTAAAATAAAATAAAAGTGAAGAAGTACTAGAACCTACAGCGCTAAAGAAGGAAGAAATTGGAATTCACCAGACACAACAAAAGTAGATACAAAAAAGTCTTTGGACTAAATTGGAGACCTATTATGATTTATATATATATCGTTACTATAAACAGTATTTCTAAAACTTCAAAAAACTGACAGAAAACGAAATCTATAGGAATTATCTTTAAAACACTATTTTTCGAATGAATAACAGAAAAAACTAGAACTAGAAAAAGACTGAAATTTAGTATATACCTATATTGCCCAATAGCAGTCAAAATGACTGCATTGTGAAAGAATAACTTGTGTGCAAAGAACTTTCTTTAAAATAAACTTTTAATATTTTTTATATTATTTACAGTCATATAACAAGTTATTAGTAAATATTAACAATAAGAAAATTTACTTCACTTGGGAAAAAAATGTATTCTAAAAAAGTCTAAGAAGATGTGTCATTATATACGTAATTGTTTTTCTAATTGGAATCAAAAAGCAGTCAAAATGACTGCCTTGGGCAATCTAACGTTAAAGTACCACAATGAAATTGTCAGTACGTAATCATTACAGTGTACGTGTAAAATATATAACAAAAACAAGTAATACAAAAAAAAATTTAAGTCAATTCCTACTAAGATCAACAAAGAAAAATTTTATTTTAGCTCTTTTTTATTAAACAGTTAAAATTAATATAAATATGTATATACATATGACAGAATCATAACATTAAGTGGTAATTAGTTTTTATTAATTACCATTAAAGTATCGTATTGTCATCCAAAACAATCATGTGTATAAAATTTCAGTTCAACTGAATGCTTTAAAATGTGAGAAAAAAAAACCTTTTCAAGTTTAGACACAAGTCGCCAAAAATGATGCCAACGTGACTGTATTTGTAATTCTTTAAATAATTAGTTTTAATCAATTAATTTTTTCATTAATTATAATTAAATTATTGTATTGCCATCCAAAATAATCATGTATATAAAATTTCAGCTGAATTGAGCGCTTTAAAATGTGTTTTATTAACGATTGAAAATTCCACCAAAATAAATAAATAAACAAATAAATAAATATATAGAGAGTGTGACACCTAATAGTGTAGGAATTGAAAAAAAAAAGCACACAAAGCTTGATCTTCTATAAATTAAACTGAGAGCTCTTTCCCGGGAGAGCTCTTTCTTCTAAGTGAGATATTCTTAATCTAATTCCCCGTCTGGGTACATCTAATAAACAGGAAATTGCTGGCGGGAGCAGTTAACAAAAAAGTACAACGATTTCTTTGTTTTACTGTAATCATAAGCATCATAAACTGTATCCTACACTAAAAATGTGACAAAGAATTCAAAATAGTTACATTTAATGCGATTTTTGGTATTGCATAAAATCCAAGGTTGGGGTCACAGTTGATATTGACATAGTATGGGTATATAGCGGACAGTTGCGGGCACATTAGTGAACTCGAACAAGGGGTTAAGAAGCCTTCTCTAAGTATTTTTGTAGTGGGTTTTGTCATAAGGATTCCTCTATTGATACTAACTTGGGGTAAATTTTTTTAAAAAAAGTTTTCCTGAAAGTTTAATTGCCAATGGGAATGTAAGCAACATTAAGTCAGCTTTAGATTTGTCGTCGAGTTACTCTTTTCTTAAGGGGAGAATCCCCAAGATATTAAAAGAAGTGGTATAAAATTTTTTTAAGTCAATTCCTTCTTAGGTCATCAAAGAAAAATTTTATTTGAGTTACTTTTTATTAAATAATTACAATTAATGTAAATATGTATATACATATGACAGAATCGCAATATTAAGTGGAAAAATAGAAAGCAATTTTTCTTACAATATAGGGTGTTGGACTACTATTTTTGTTTGTTATTATGTACCGTAAAATCCGGCGTATAACGCGCACCTATACTTTCAAGCTAAATTTTTTATTTTTAGGTATATTCGCCGTATAACGCTCACCCCCTTTTTAATGAAGAAATCTGAATTATTAATATACATTGTTTTTATGTTTTGAAGTAATCTATTTGAGGTATTATTCCAGACTTTCGAAAAAATACTATACTTCTAGAATTACAACTGTTCTTGTTCATAAGGCAAGTCGTTTCTTGTAAATAAACATTGTTTCGATAAATCTAGAAGTAAATTTTTTGTATGCCCATCCTTTTTGTTATTTTTGAAGCTATCATTTTAATATACGGCGTATAACGCGCACCCTTAATTTTTGATTTTATTTTTGTGTTCAAAGTGCGCGTTATATGCCGGATATTACGGTATTCATTCATATATCACATTCTTAGAATTTTTTAGGCCATCCCAGGTAACCCACGACCTTTGGATTAGAAATTCAACGCTCTATCCATTGCGCTACAGTAACACAACGAGCGATTTTCTTTTTTATACATGGTATTGGATTATTATTTTCGTTTGTTACTAGTTATTCATTAATTAAATTGAATTAATGAATTAATATTTGAAAAAACTGTATTAACATCAAGTGTGTCATCCACTATAAGTTAAAAATGTGTTTGAACTTGAGTGAATGCATGAATAAAAAATCTTGTATTAACACACACACACACACACACACACACACACACACACACACACACACACACACACACACACACACACACACACACACACACAACTATTCAAATGTCCTGAAGGAGCCATAGTTCGTGTTTAGGATAAAAATAAATACAACTAATACACTTAATTAATTTGTTGACTATATAAAAACTAGATAAATTAGGACTGAACAAAAATTAAGCTTACAACATTAGATTAAAAAAAAAACTGAAAATGTTTTAATATATCGGATGAATAACAGAATAAGATGAAGTATATTTATTTATTTTTCAACTATGAAAGGATATATGTGTTGTGTCTGTAAAATCCCACTGTGTCTAAGGAAGAAGAAATCTTGTTTCCAGAACTATCATGCTGCTTGAAGCGTAGTGGTACAAAATATATACCATCTATTTTTAAAACTTTGGACACCCTTTATTTGAAAAAATATTTAATATTATTAATATGTATCAGCTTTTGCTCAATAGTTATAGTTTTGTGAGGTTTACCCAAAATATTTGTAATTATTTCCCTCCAGGGCATTATTTTTGTCAAAAATTCAGCGCATGAAAGAGTTAAACAAAGTTTATACCATGTCAAAAGCATTGATTACTATATTTCACTGCAGATATTTAAAAGGAATTTTATTTCGAGAATCATTAGCAGAGTAATTACTCAAGCTTTACTGAATAAATCAATTCATCCCCACTTCATCTCTTGCTCTACCATGACAATTCGAAATCAGTCATTGGATGATTTTTGTTTTTGATCTAATGTTTTCAACACGCTTTAAAAGACTTTAGATAATATTAATCCAGGAAACTATTTGTCTAATTCAAGCATCAGCAAATGGCACGCACAAATAGAGTCTTAAAAGAAAATTTTATTTCTCTAAAATCGGAAGCAAACAAGAAAACGATATTTTACAAAATCATCCAAGCTCTGGCAGTAGGTTGAATAGCTCTAGTTTCCTCCTCTGTTTCCCAGAATAGTCTCCAGGAGACCTCTAACTCCTCCTTCCCCCAGTAAGGCTTTCAGCAAACTGTCCAACAAATCCCGTGGGATATTTACGGCGGTTAAATGATCGCTCTGCCTTCTCGTTCTTGAGCTTATTTCAGCTGCTTGCACAGTCACCAGAACCACGCATAGTGCAATCAGAATGCAGAGATAAGACTTCATCTGAGAGAAAAAGGAAAATGTAATGAGTCAAATATCATATCTATTGATAGACGGACAAATTTCGCTTTGCCCTTATTTCCTTGAATCTATATTTGCTCATCGTTTCTATATGGAATTCACAGTTATGAAACTTTAAGACAAGAGTTAAAGTAAATATGAGTATGTAATGGGTTCTAGTCGGATGGTCCACAAATCCTCTAGGGGAAAATATTATTTAACTGTGATTTTAATTTAATAACCGCTTTCTGTAGAAATGACTTGATTTTATGTAAGTGTAACTACTATTAAATATCTGTCGTTGAGTATGTGAGTGAAATGTTAAGTTTTAGTCGTTAAGCTGAATTCCAAGTGTTAGTAAACGTAAACAGTGACTGCGTGTTGGTTTCACAGCTTAAGATTAATATTCGACGGATAAGCCATCAGGAAGTGGTCAAGTACCAACCTTGGAGCTGACCATACCATCGGGCTTCAAGAAGAATCCTACAAGGAGCCTCCACTACAGACATGTACTTTCCATTATTTAGCTATCTGATTACGGGTTGGGATTTCCTATTGCTCCCAGAGTTAAGTAATAAATGCGTATTTCATCCAATTCTAAAGATTAAATAAAATTAGCCATTTTATGATCATGCCTGCTTTTTCTTCAAACTCTCTCACACACTCGATTTTCAGGACGCGAGAAGTAGAGTTACACTAAATTATATAATGAGAATGTCATAATAAGAGAATACATGATAATGCGTTTAGTAGAGTTATATATATATATATATATATATACATTAAACTCATACGTCACAATCTGGCAATGACTTCAGAGCCACAAGGTGAGTCTATAGCTATCTTATTGCTATGGCATCAGGATGTACCAAAAATAGGGTCCAAACTCTGAACAGTTAGATTTCTAGTCGGGAGTACATAAAAATGTCCAGTACGATCCAAAATTTGCAAGAATACAAAAAAAAGTATGATGTCACAGCCCCTGCAAGGGAAAATTTTTGGATGCCTCAAACAGCAGAATTTGCAGATATTTAAAAAGGCATATGTTCAAAGTGCCCGCCGTGTATATCGAGGCAGGCTTAAACACACCGCGGAATGGATGACTGTATATGTCGCAGCAGCGCTGTGTCTACCGAAGTACAAGCAGCATGCAGACGAACAACTAAGTCCGTTTGTATTGCCACTACGTCTCTATACATCAATTCCTTGTGATTGCCCCACAGAGAAACAATCCAACGTTGTGAGATCTGGTAATTGTAGTGGACATAGAACCGGAACCACCCGTCCGGTCCAGTGGCGGGATATACCATATCAAGCGCCGGACAAACTGGACCCCTGCTCAGGGTGGTATATTTTAAGGGCGGCATTTAGATCGCGTTTGAGAAATATATATATTTTTTGTTACAAAGAATTTTATATATTTTCTGAAATATTATTGGGCGGGAATTTGGTATTTTATTTAACGCATCTTATTTCCGTATTTTGTACTCTGTATGTTTAATGTCAGTTTTTTTTTTGAAACTTGAAGGGTTCGAAGTAGGAGTACATGTTAAATCATGACATTTGATATGTTTACTCATCTTTCTATAGTAACTTTCTCCCAAGCCCGGAGTGGGGACACAATGGACATTCCTTTCACCCATTCGATGTCTGGTGTCAGCTATCCAAAACGGGCAGAGGTAATAAGAGTTTTTAATAGACAGAGAACTACGTGAGATGTTTCATTTTAGTCTGGAGTGTAGTTACAATAAGTTAAATTAAACGCTTGCGATCCCCACCAACAGTAGACTTTTTTTTCGAAGAAATTGGCCTGCTGAAATGGGAAATTCCTTCTCTTACATTTTACTCGTTTCAAATAATAACAGGTAATTTTGTTCTTTATTTCGAATTATTTTGTATTTTTTAAGATTTAAAATAATATATATACATATAAGCTATGCTGGCTTTTTGTTCGCAAAAGTTGTGACGGGCTCACGCGTCTTTTCTTTAACATAACCTCTGGGTTCTTTGACGGCCAAGATTAATGGCAACTCTTTTCCAACCAAAATCTAAGAAGCGAAATGTGAATAAGAAATGCAAATAAGATAGCTTTTAAAAGAACAGAAGTTTCAATAAGCAGGATGGCAATTTGATGAATGTTATGTTTGGAGGAGATACAAGCGTGAATTGACAGCCTATCTTAAAGTTACCTAGAAACTCAACCATTACTACAAGGTGCATACCATTTCACACGCACCCAAAAGTTTCCATTTAAAGATTGAAGTTAAGTTTGGAATAAGGTATGACTGATTATTTGATATTAGGACTTGTAATATTATTAGAAGTAAGAGTAGGCAGAAAATAATTATAACGTAGAGAAAGTGGTCTAAATTACGTGATTCGGTTTAACTATCACTGTGTATTCGTTCATTCTAGATTCTCACTTATTTAAATTTATTTAAATTGTTAGACATTTAAGTTTTATTCTTAATAAAGTCATATTAAGAATTTAAAATGTCTGTTTATTTAAAACCCACACCTCTAGCTCACGCTGACAATCAAAGATATGGTCACCAAAGGGGCATATCCTAAAGTTATTTTATTTTTATATGTGGGTATTTATGTGAACAATTCCTCTTTTTTAATTTTAATTCTTTGCTTTGCAGAGAGGGGCGGCATTTTCCATTTTTGTCCGGAGTGGCAAAACTACTAGAGCCGACCCTGGCCCTATCCAACCAATCACATGCAGGAGCACAGAAATGACCTGAAGCCCCATAATGACCCATTATGCGTCATCATTTACCGTATTTTTCTCATAAACTATGGATCGTACGCGGACATTTCTTTGGGCATTTTTTATGCACTCCCTACGAAGAATCTGGCTGTGCAGAGTTTGGGCACTTTTTGGGGGACACCCTGTATTTATAAGAGCACAAGCGCCTTCTCATATTTATTAAACTTGTGACGGATGTATTCGCGATCTTTCAACTAATCCTCTTGGGAAATCTTTGGGCTATCCATTCGCGTTATTCACAACCAACCTTTTGGAAGAACAAAATCGTGACATTCAAATTAAGTTTCTTTTTATAGTCGAAGTTTTCTAGCTTGAATAGAGAGTAGGAGAGGAGATAAATGCGAAATCAGGTGAGATTGTTACTGACAGGTATCATATTTGAATTATTGTGATTAAAGACTTATTAGGACTAAGCTTTAAAGTGACGATTGTTCACTGAGATTAAATTGATATTAGATTAAATCAGATGATAGATTAGATCCTATATAAAGTACGGATAGAGTTTGATAGTCTCCTAATCTTTCGTGTATTATTGTCGTTGTTCCACTTTCGCGGTTAGCGCCGAGACATTCTCTTACTGTTATTAATTGAATTTGTGTCGTTTCATTGTGTGCTCAATAAATAGATTGATTGGATCATGGCGAGTGTTTCTTCCCTACCTCCCACATATTTAGGTGCCCAAGAATGAGGGGATAGCCTCTCACAAACTCACTGTTTTATTTGTATTAACATAATTCTTAGTACGAGGTGACGGAAAAGAACCTCGGTAGATTTTAATCTTAATCAAACGACGAAAAGGTTACTGAGCTCGTACCTCACTCCCCTAACTTCCACCACATGCTTCTAGAGAAAGTTCCAGTCTAGTTAAATTGAATGTTTTCTCTATTACATGTAGTCACGATACCCGAGTGTCCATGGTCGCAAAATTATTGCCAAATTTGTTGAATCGTGAATTCAAGTCCTGATGTCACTGAAGCACTTCTATGTGGAAGATTTGATGAATCCTAAATCTTTTGCGACTCAAAAAGAGTCGATACCTCCTATACAGACAATGTTAAAGTGAGCTTTTTTATAAACTTTCTCAGAAACTGGTAAAAGTAAGAACTTTAGATTTTGTTTGTATACTAATTAGACTTTTATATTTGTACTAAAGTGAGACTTTTATATTTAAACAAAAGTGAGACTTTTCAAATATATTGTTTAGTTTTTTCAAGCACATACGTTGACTAAGCATCTCTATAAAGTTTTCGAAAATAGTCATTATTTGTTATGATATCTGGTCTCTAGCTAAATGTTTTAAGAATATATCTCAAAATGTCACTTCAGTGTACACAATTATATATAAGGAACACATAGAGGACAAGTATACAGTAAATTTACTCACAATTTTAAAAATATAAATTTTAGAAAAGAGTTATTTTTGTACAAAATCTTACCACGTCAAAATAAATAAATAAATAAATGTGCACTATTATCCAAAATGTAATGAATGTTGACGTATTCTTGATTCATCTTCAATTTCCATTGATATACCGGATGATACAAAATTCCTTTTACTATTATTTTAATGAAAAGGTGGGGTTTTATATACATATGCAGTATTTTAACATATATCGGTTGTTCAGTATCTAAGTTTGTTGCAATAAGTGCACCATTCAATGACGTATAGCCTTATTTCTGCAATGTCTTATTTACAAGCAACTGCAATATTTTTATTACGAATTTGCAAATAGCTTCCTACACATTTTGAACAGAATTCTCACAAACAAGTTTTGCAGTATTTAAGTGCATAAGGATCTTTTTAGCGTAAAGATAAAATTTTGAAGGGGACTACTTTTTCAATACACCACAAAACATTCACACGGGTTCTAAATTTCAAATATAATTAAAAGCAAATATTTTCGTAAAACTTATAAGTTTCGTTCCAAAAGTAGGTAAGCAAACTAACAGCTAAACTTGCAGTTATTACACAGTTAATTGTGTATGACTAAGTTTAAAAAAAAATGGAGGTTTTGCAACGCTTCCCGGGTTTTGGGTCAATATTTCATTTTACGTCGAACGGGCCCTTTTTATTTTTTAAAAAAGTCTTTTTGCATATTTCTAATTTAAAAGGGCTTTTTATATAGATAGAAAGGTCCTGATTTGAAGGTTTTAAAAATGTCAAGAACTCAAAATCGATATTTTGAAGATGTTTAATCTACTGACTTCCCTCAAAGTGACTCATGTGGTGTGGAAGACAGAAGGGTAGGGTGTCAGTTTAATGTGCACTCTTAGTCACTTCATCGACGAGATTTTAAACATTATGAGGTCGAGCACCAATAGCCCTCATGTAGTTTAAAGTGAAGCCAAACTGGGGGGAACTTCAGGGGGCACGAGTTTTTAAAGTAAAAAACAAAAGGTTATTTAAAAGTTTTAATTACAAAAAATAAACAAAAAAAAATATTTTCTGATATAATAAAATATAGAATCACAAAACGATATAATATATTTTAAAAATGTATTAGTATGTACAATGGGTTTTTTTCTTAAAAAACAAGTTAAAACGTTTATAAAATGAGGACCCCATGGGGGGTATTAGTATTTTCCCCGATAAGCTTTCACCGCCACCGTTTACCCCTGAAAAACATGTTTCTTGAGCGGGGGGAGGAGGAAAGAAATATAAATCAGCATATCCTCTAAAATAAGTAATTCTTTCACAAACACTGTCAAGGTTCTTTTATTGCATTCCAAGGCCTTCGGAATAGCACTGCACAGAAAATATCTCATACTTCGGAAAGTCGTATATATACATCCAGAAAATTAATGCTTTGGCTGAGTCAGACGTTTATATACGTCGGTGGCACATAAGAGGTTTAAGTCGTATTGTAGCTTTAGTGTCAAAGAATAGTATTATTGATATTCAATACATTGTTATTGTATGGAGAAAGATGCGATGAAAATGATGATTGAGTAGTGGGTCGCGTATACTAAGAGTTTGAGAGGCACTGGTGTAACGTTAATAAAAAAAATGATTTATTCCAAATAATGGTGTTTGTTGGAGCTAGGGTATAAACATGGATTTATAACAAATATCACCTCATTGATCACTTTGTTAGCGTAATTCATAAAACAGTTTTAGGGAAAAAATATTCTAGCTTTAAGATAGGTATTTAATTACTCATGAATTTGACTTTTGTAAAAGGATATAATAAAATTGTTTGTACTCTAAACACATTGAAAAAGCTCAATAACTAAAAAAAAAAAAGATTATGTATTTTTTTATGCATGCATCATTTAAAAACTTTCTAAATCCACTTTCACGAGTATGTGCCAAATTATTTAGCTTATTTTCCGTCCAGCCAAAGGAAATTAGATCCGAAGTTTAAACATTTCAAGAATCAAATGATAAAAAGAGATGCCTCACAAATAATTTAAGATTTTGTGTGATTCACAGCTGTATTTTCAGTCCTTTTTACATTCATTTTTGCAAGAAAATTATGGTAATACTTATTCAGTAAGAAATTTGATCCCAGTATATTGGTTTTGGTTATATATTTTCAGCAAAAAGTTAAAAAAAAAGAAAGGGGGTTTCTTTTAAAAAAATATATATTCAAAAGAGTAGAATATTTTCATGTTTTGAAAAACATATGAAATTATGTAATATGACCGTATTTAAAGGAGTAGATATAATTAAAAAGCTTTTGATTTTAAAAATATATTAACATTACCATACGCCTTTATTTCAAAATATTTTGATTTTATACCCAGTCTTAGACAGTGGGAATAACATCTACATTCATATATATTGCAATAGAACAAAAGAAGCTTGTTTACTATACCTTTATAAATAACATCAATACATATATTACCAATATAATATTAACTTTGGCTGATAACGAAGTAATATATTTTTTGATGCTAAAAAGTTTGGTAGAATTTATCCACTGCTGGCCATTAAAATTTCAACACCATGAAAGAAAGCAAATACAAAAAAGATATTTATTGTTCGTAAACAGTACGACATGAAGGCGAAATTCTATTTTGAAGCAGTATGGGGATTTACAGGAGTCTGAGATTATTAGAAACTGCTGCGAACCCTGCCTCTATCGAATTCCCATACTTGCTGTTAAGCATTTGTTCTCCTTACATGAGGCATAATCCTATATTCTGAGCAAACTCCGACCCTGTAAAGTGCTCTCCGAATAATAAATCCACTGTACAACTCTGATGCCATTTCTCCTCTCGTTTCATCTAAATGCGCTGATAAACTAATGAGGGTTGGATCAACATGCATTTTTTCTCAATAAATGTTTAATAAGGTATAGGCGTGCCGTCAAATAATTTTGACTTGTATTATTGGGAAAATTTTATAATTAAATACTAGCAACTCAAAACTCTTTATTTAATACGAAAAAAATACATTTTGCACTGCATTGTTGCAAATATCTCAGTTATACGTGTAGTTAAAACTGAAGTAACATTAGTGTGACTTCTGTTAGTGCAGATTAGGAAACAAAGAATTTATGTGTGTGTGTGTTAGGATTGCAAAACAACAACAAACGAGTGTGCTTCTAGCCGTCTCGCGCTGTACGCCCGAACACTTGCGTTTGGTTGTAATACTTCACATTAAATTTTGTTATTATGAACTAAAATGCAAATCATTATGGTCGGTGGTGTGTCCAAATTCTTGTGTCGCGTGACATTGGTTCGCTATCTCTGTTCTAGCCTCTTTTTCCTTTCATGTGATTTTAACGTTCTTCAGATAATTTCTTCTAGGTGTGAAATTTTAATGACCAGCAGTATAATAAGAATGGAAATGTGCCTTATTGAAAAATATGAACACATTTAAAAAAATTGATAACTGAGACGAATTTTAAAAAGACGCCTTATAAATAATTCTTATTCTAAGCTAATGATTAGCTACATTTAACAAAATAATACCTTGCAGGACAACTAGCTTCAATGGACTTGAAAAATTGATAAATAATTTTAAAAGCCATTCAATGTTATTGAAACAAACTTAATCGAAGCAATAATTACAGTTGGCATAATTAATGACTATGCGAGCAAATGATTTATTAAACTATTAAGGAAACACACTACTGGAGTAGCTTTTGCTACGGTGCTCAGAGATTACGACAAGCAGGTAAGTAATATCGTTGACACAAGCGTACATTTTTATTTGGAGATAGGATTTTTATTTAACGGAAAAATGGCTGCTAAATTGGACTTTTTTAAACATCTTTAGCTTTAAGAGGAAGCCTTTGGCATTTAAAATGGGATCATAAAAATATACTTACAGTTATTTCGAAGAAGGTTGGAAGAGAGCCGGAGAGCTTGCAGGAAAAAGTAGGAAAAAACAACTGCAATCGCTTACTTTTTGGTTGTACCTTTTATATGGAAGAATATTGTAACAGCTATACCGAAAAAATATTTCTGCATTTTTAATTGACGCTGATAACATGATTATTTGCCATGCTATTCTACACTCACGAGGGATGAATGTGGCCTTTTTGCATTTATTATTCCCGGCGACAAGTGAGGACAGTGTGCTAATTTCGCAACATGATCCACAGAAATTAACGATGGAAAACGAAGATTACAAACTTCAAAAAATTCATTATGAATTAATAATCATAGAAATCTCATTTCTATTCTAAAATAAGTTGGATGGCTACATTTTGAACGAGAGAAAAAAATCATGTGTTCTTGTAAAATATGATATTCATGTCTTAATTGCTGTTATCGGAATTGTGTCACGGAAAACATGGAAATGAGTATTTTGTTCTGAAAATCAGATAAATAAGTCATTATATACAGGAAAAAAACACTTTTTTTTCGTTATTTTTCTCAATTTAGGTAAATGTGTCAAAGAATGATGCATATCGCACAATAAATGCAGAGATGGGATATATCTGTTTGATATATCACAAAATACTGAAAAAAGATCTGTTTGGAATCTCTGTTATTATACATATTATGTGGAACATTTATTTATTATAAGTATTTTTTGCATTTTTATCAATACTAGTTGTTATAACCTCTCTTCGCACGGGTGAGTTGAAAAATTAAGCAATACAGACTGAAGGAAAAAGCAGTTTTGAATGAGTTAATTTTACTTGAATTGCAAAAGTAAACAAAAATGAAGCTTTTACATATCTCACCTGAACAAAAAATCGTATTTAAATTTTAAGTTTGTAGTTCTAATAGATGATAAAAAAGGATTTTTCAAAAAAAATTAAGATGGACCCATAACTCCCTTGTGTGTCGATTTTTGAAAACACCTTCCTAAGCTGATCTCTGCTCAGCAAAAGTAACATATTGTTACAAATTTTATGTGACGAATGCTCAAAATATTGTAAATAATTTACCGTAAAATCCGGCCTATAGCATGCACTTCCAACACAAAAAATTAGATCGAAATTTACGGATGCGCGTTATACGCCGAGTTTAAAAATGATAGCTTCAAAAAAAAAAAAATAAAAGAGAGAGATGCATAAAAACATTTACACTTTTACAAAGATCTGAATACTGTTTTTTTTTTAAAGAAACGTCATACCTTACGAACTTAAAGGGTTATTTTTTCTAGAAATATACTATTTTTCAAAATTCTGGGGTAATACCTGGAATAAAAATGGCTTTAAAATATAGCATTGATAACGTACAATGCAGGTTTCTTCGTAAAAATAGGGTTTCGGGTTATACGGCGAATATAATTTAAAATTAAAAAATGCAGCTTGAAAGTATAGGTGCGTGTTATACACCCGTGCACGTTATACGCCGGATTTTACGGAATATCTGGATGTGTAATATGTTAACATTACTTTCTATTGTATTTATTTTATGTTAACATTGTAATATTCGCAAGCAACGCCATTCCGTACATTATAATGGGGTTTCAACGGAAACACTGCGAAATGTTGGTGATAGAGCCAAGTTGACATCATTTTAGCGATCATGTTGGCAACTTAGCGATTTATTTAACAGTGCAGGAGTTGATATGCTATAGCGCCATCTGGTGAAAAGCTACAATAAAGAGGAAAGCACAAAAACCTTCTCCACAAAAAGATGCATGAACATTCCAATTTTCATAGTGATCAGTTGAACGGTGTTGGAATAAAGCGAGACCATATACACAAACCTCCATTTATATATATATATATATAGATATAAATCGATAATAATACGAAATAATGTAATAGGATTGTAGTGAATCTAAGTTCGTATTAATATGAGGGTTTACAGAAAGAAGAGTCTCATAAAAAACAACTTTTATTTCGTACCCATACAATTACTATAAACTTTTAATAAAGTTATTGGGGAGCGAGTCAGTTTTTTAGCTTACTCTAACTATTTATTACTAGCTGGTATACCCGTTCAACAATACAGAAAAATTAAACAATACAGATTGCATGATGAATAAGTTTTTTTAATGATTTAATTTTACATAAAATGTAAATTAAATGAAAAAAAAAAGAAGTTTTTTTCATATCTCAGCAGAACAAAAAATCATATTTATTAGATTTTAAGTCTGTAAGATTAATATAGGATAAAAAGATTTTTTTTATTTATAACACCCTCCGTAACTCTCTTGTGAGTGGATTTTTGAAAACACCTTTCTAAGCTGATTTCTACTCAGCAAAAGTAACACATTGTTACAAATCTTTGTGTAATGAACGTTTAAAATAGTACAAATAACTTATATCTGGATGTGTAAAACGTTAATACTTTTCTGTTGTAATTATTGTTTGTTAAAATTGTAATATTCGCAAGCAACGCCGTTCCTTAAATTATAATGGCGATCTGATGGAAACATAGCAAAATGTTGGCGATAGAGAAAAGCTGGCATCATTTTTGGTGACTATGTTGGCAACTTGGTGATTGATTGAACTGTGCAGAAGTGGATATGCTGTAGCGCCTCCTGGTAGGGAGCTGCAACAAAGAGAATAGCCCAAAAACCTTCTTCCCAAAATACTTAATATATCCATTTTTCATAGTGATTTTCATAGTGATCGGTTGAACAGTGTTGGAGTGAAACGACGGTTATAGATACAAACTTCAATTTTAATATATAGAGATATAAATCGATCATAATACGAAATATGGTTAATAATTTTAGTAATTAAGTGTTTATCTAATAGGTCCCATAAAATTTTCCGTCATTCCAGATATTTCTAAACCTTCAACAAGATTCACGAAAGCGGCCGAGCCGATTTTCAAAATACGGCTCAACTAATTTTGAAATGAAAACCATTAAAAAAACGCACGGTGCATTTTAAGCATTCCAGAAAGGCAAGACTTTACGTGCACCCTTTAGAGATTAAATTGAAGTTTATATAAAAGAGCCCACATAAAAACTTAATTCTATACCCTTTCAATTGCTTAAACTATTAATCAACCTTTATGGGGAGCAGTTCACTTTTAGAACGGGTGGATGAGATCGATCATTTGGTCCGTCGTGCCCTCCTGCATCCAACGGTCACATATCCGCATTACAGTTGTTTGGTTTGGTTCAGAAAAATACTTATAATTAAATGGACATATTCTATTTAATTGTTTTAACTCGCAAGAAGAGACTCTTTGAATACTTTTTTCCAGATGCACTAACAATTCAAAAGTAAAATTAATTAACACAAGCGCGTCAGTTGTTATCCTTTTTCATCTCTAACGAATTCATTAGCTTTCCGTGAATCACGGTTCCTTTACAGAAAGAGGTCCTCAAATCAAATGATTTATCTGAAAGATTTTTAGTAAAGGATTCATAAAAGTGCACGGAGAGAACCCATTACACAATGACTTTCACACAACAACAAATCTAGAACAAAATCTCTTTATATATAACAATATATTACTTGGTAGCAAAATTTACTTTAAGATCCTTTTCATTAGAACGTCCATCGGTGTTGATTGGACACCGAAGTTGGTTCTCCTTTCCGCACTTTGCAGGGAATTTGAAAGTTTTATATCCTTACTAATATTATAAACGCGAAGATTTGTATGTATGTATAAATGTTTGTTACCTTTCACGCAAAAAAAATCCGAATGGGCTTTAATGAAGCTTTACAATAATATAGCTTATACATCATAATAACACAGGCTTTAATTTATAAAGATATTGTGTGAAGTGTCCAAAATATAACGATAATTGTCAAATAAGTACAAAAATTGCCAGGTGACATTCTGCGCGCGGCATAAAAAAGCCTAGGCACATACCTAATTCATGGTGAAGCAAACTCCCATTTTTGTCACGCCAAGCCTGTTCATTATTAGCTTTGATCAGAGTAATCACTAAATTTTTTATTCAGAATAAAACTAGACTTTCTTGAGAGGTAGTTTGTTTTATTTATAGTGCTATTGTGTTATTATGTGAAATTATATCCTAAAAATGAACCATAAACACAATAAAAATTGATATGTTATTTCTATGCACGTTTTTTTTAGGAATTTACTATTCACATTTGGAGAACAATAAATCGTTTGGTCTTTTAAATAATTAAAAAGTTTAAAACAATTAAATAAAATAGAAGCAGCACACCCAGCAACTCGAAACTCGAACTGGTTGTAGAGAAACACAAGAGGAATCAGAGGACACCGGTCAGAAGTCTGTAGTTGCAAATGGGGCGGCGCTGGTTCCGGAAAGGAAAAAGAAATTACTTTCCCTGGGGGGTGGGGAAGCAACAGTGATGTAAATGGTCACGTACATCCCAACGGTACACAGAGTAGAAGGTGACCCCAAAGTTTCATCCTTATATCTCTGTAATATCGTGAGGTCATCGAAAGATCGAACCCCATAGGAATAACATGGGGATCCTAATTTTAATGATAACGTTCCCATAGGCCCATTATCTACGAAAGAATTACAACAGATAAAATAGCTCAACGAGGAGAACCTATGGTCCGAGTTTCTTTAACAAAGCTTAAAAATCCTCCAAGTTATGTGTGTGTGTGCGAAATTTTAAAAATTTTAAAACTTAGAAATTTTTTTAAAATGTTAAATATGGGTGAAGAAATGGGGCTATTGTCCTGAAAAAATATATCTAGGATTCTCATAGGGAGAACAATCGAATCCAGTTAGTGCGGTCGACCAAGGTAGCATATGATTCGAGTTATTACTGGGGAAGCCCTGTAGGGGAGCACCGGAGAGAGCCAATTCCACGTAAAGCTCGCGCTAATACGAAAATAAAGTGGACCTCTAAAAATCAAGTCCCAAGCTCAATTCCTTCGGGGTGAAACTTCCAATTCCCATAGAATTAACATGTGAGTATGGTATTTTAGTTCTTAAGCCCTACCTATACCTACATAATGGGAATAAAATAGAGCTGTGCTCCGCAACCTTTTTATGTCTGCGACCGGTGAACGTTTGATAATTTTACCTCAGCCCGCTGAGGGTGGGACACGTTGATTGTTTATATTTTAGATTGTTTTGGTTTAACAATTTTAGTTTAGTTACATTTAAATATGCATTCAGAACAAAATATAGTTACACCAAAAATGAATAAAAGTGATTTAACATGGAATATAAAGTAATTTCCGTGGAAAATTGCGCAAGTCCGAGAGGAATGCACCACTTTAAATAAAATGGCAATAGTTTAATGTTCTTTAGGTGGCCCGGCACCATTTGATCCACGGACCAGTACCGATTCGTGGACCGGGGATTGCGATCATTGAAGTAGAGGACTGGATGTGTCTCTATGAGTGGAACTGTTGGTTCAAATATCTTCCAGAAATTCTGCAAGAAATTATAAAGTCTTCATACAGCTCGTTTAAGGTATCCGACTACGTTCGATACCGTGGTTTTGCAAAAGCGTGTAAATGGAGAATATTTATGATATTTAGTGTCACTTAGATTAGAAAATGTATATAAAAATGTTTTAAGAATAGTATTACAATAAAAAATTATTAAGTACAACATTTTGACAAAAAATGAACATAGAATGACCCATTTTCAAATTATTCTCCTATTGTGAACAATGCTTCTATTATAATAATATTTTGCCTGTATATAGCTCAGACCTCTCTACAGAGGCTCAACTATAATTTTTGAAATATATAACTTAGAAGTGGGTTTTATGACAACAGAGGGGAGAAATTTTAAGAAAAAAATGCCGATACCTATTTCAATAGGTTGTAACTCTGAAACTAATGCGAATTTTTCAAAAATCATAGTTGAGCCTCTGTACAGAAATCTGAGCTATATACAGGCAAAATATTAATGCAATAGAAGCATTTTTTGCAAAAGGAGAACATTTGGAATAAAGGTTATTCTAAGTTAATTTTTTTGCCAAAATATTGTATTTAAATAATTTTTTTTTGTCATAATGTGTCCTTAAAACAATTTTATACATGTATTCTAATCTAAGTGACACAAAATATCACGAAAATTATCCATTTATGCGTTTTTGTAAAATCATGGTTCCGAACGTAGTCGGATAACTTAAATGTTTTCGTTATGTTTTAATATTTTTTCAAACTTGATGATGCTTATCAACAAAGTACATATATAAATGTGTGAAAGTCCCCGTTTTCACGACGCGAGAAATTTTACTGGTATGAAAATTAATGTATTTCTTAAAGGATAAATTGAAATACACTGTTTATTTTCCACTAAACAAATGATAATAAGTTTATGTATTATTCATACATTTTCTGTAATTCTTCCATAAACACTTTTTAAAATGATTTTTACATTTTTCATTCTTAGATTTCATATTTGATCCTTCTTTGGAAAGCCCTGTTGACTTTGAAGTTTGATCCTTTAAATCAGAGGTACTCAACCTTTTTCCCTACCGGGCCACACACACATGATAGATGTTTCCCGCGGGCCGCATACACATGATAGATATTTCACGCAGGCCGCATACACATGACAGTTATTTCATGCGGATAATGGAAAAAGCGGACTATAAGACCAAAGCAACATTGACAAACAAAATTTGATCAAAGTATTAATACTTATTTTTGGCTTTTATTTTAATACTTTATTGATTTTTCTATCGAACACACACACAAAAATATTTATTTTTGATGAATTTTTACTCAGTTACGGGAAAATTTCTATATTTTCTTTCATCTATGACCAAACATCTTGTTAACATTCTACTTTTAAAAAATTGATAGCAAAATTGAAACATTTGATTGCTTGATTGATAAAATTCCCTGTTAAATTTGTACATTGCCTTCCAATATGAATTTTATGTGAATGATCGGCAAACGCGTGGTTAAATATACGTAAAATGTATGTTGAGTATATCGCTGCTTAAATCATACTAGAATCTTCTTTAAATTCAAAACTAAATTAAAAAAAATGTACCCTAGTAAAGGAAATAAATAACAAAGTAAAGAAACAGACATTGATGCTTGTGTTACACTTCCATTTCTACCAAAACCTCTTACGGGCCTAGCGTTTCCAACAAGCAAGATTTATTTTCCAAGAAGGCCTCCAAGGCCACCTTTAAGTCCAAGGGCTTCCAATAATGCTTTCACCAAGCGAGCCAAAATATTCTGAGGTACTTCCAGGGTGACGAGATTGTCGTTATTAGATTGTCTTCTTGCTCTGGCATTTTGGCTCATTTCTACTGCCTGAAGAGACAAGAGAACGACGCACAGTACAACCATGATGCAAAAGTAGGCCTTCATCTGCAAGGTGAAAATCACATATTCCCTGTTCAAAGTCACATGAAAATTTTATCGATAATCATTTCACTGCTGGAATTAATTTTTGAGTAAATCAAGGATTTTGGAATATTATCTCAATTAAATGCTCAATATAATTTATCCCGAAACTCATTTAAATTAAGAAGATATGGTTTGAAAGTAGCCTACTAAAAATGGTGCTAAATAAATATTCCCAATTTCAACGAATTTTGTACGAATTTTATAGAATTTTGTAGAATCACATATGTAAATAACGTATAGGAAAAAAAAGTTAAATAAAAAAATGCTAAACTGGTCCATAACTTCGTATTTACATCCCAATAAGTGAATAAGAGAAACATTATTCTTCAAGTCTAACTTTATAAATACTTGTCTAAAAATATAATTTCATACTCAATTAAAATTACTTTATGAAAATATTATTCCATTGAAAGATACGCAAAAGTCATCCAAGGAATGCAGATTCATTAGCACTTTTACAGAATATTATAATTTTAAAAATGTATTTTTTGTGTTTCGACAAACAAGGGCATTTGATAATGTGATTGAATTTCAAAATATACTACTCATACAGGTTGCAGAAAATTTGTGCAAATGCCATATAGTAACATCCGTTTTTCCGTATATTATTCATTTAAAAACAAAAAATTTCCCCATTTTGAAATGCTAATGAAACACAAATTATTAGAGATTATATTTAATGTGTTTTGAGAAAATTTGTTACTTTCAAATAAAAATAACTTTTTCCTTAATAGGAGATTTTGATTTTAAAATAACAAAACTTTTCAAATAATGTATAAATGATATAAATAAAAGTATATTAAATAGATGACTGAAATTTGATATAGAATGCATAAATATCTCTCTTACATGAGCAAAATTTTAAGGACAAAAATTCCTCATAAATTTGATTTAAAATGCATAATTTTAGTGTTATTAAGATGGCAGTAGTAGTGAATGTTACAATTAAACTCTGGAAAACATAACAGCACTAAAGAGAAATGTGATATTACATTTGACATTGTATAATTTTATGCTTTCAATTAATAATAATTTTTAGATGGTTTTTTCATAGTACACATGTAATTTACTTTTAAATTTTCTTTATAACGCGTCATTTCTAAATAAACACTCAATTTTTACTGAAACATAGGTAATATAGACTGATGTAAAAAAAACCTGTGAAGCAACACACTTGCAAATCATGGTCTAATAACATAGACTATAATACAATTCGGGTTTAAAATGTGAATGAAACATATTAAAGCAAATTTCAGTATATGCCCTGTTTTATATGAAGCATTTCGACCTGTTTTTGAAGAGTATAATTGCAGCCAGTTTTTGAGAAAAAATCAGTGTTTTTCTTAAAAAATAAAGTTCACCCTGAAAAAAAAAAAATTTTTTTTTGTATTTTTTGCTATTTAAATGTATGTTTGAAAGAAAAACTTCTTTAAAAGAGATAATTCAATGACTTGATATAGATAACATATTTATTCTTAAATTATGAAACAAAATATGCTCAAATTGGCTTTGTAATAGCTTCAGTATTTGCCGCATTTGCATTTTTAAAGTTCAAAAATTTAATAAAAATAAACCGGAGAAAGAAAAAATAATACGAATATCAAAGTAAAATTAACAGCAAAAATTGTAGTAAATTAACAGAAAGGAATAATTTTTTTTACAATCATATGTCACACATTAAAAGAATTTTAATTCTATTTATTTTTCTGTTATTCACTTCAAAGTGTATTCATTTTAAGATATTAAGATGTGTAAAGCAGTCCTTCTGAAACTTTCAATATGTGCAACCCATTACTCAATCACAATTTTCATCACGCCCCCTCCATACAATAACAATGTATTAAATTCAATAATACTATACTTTGACGCTAAACCTTCAATACGTCTTTAATTTCTCTAAGTGTCACAAGCATATATAAACGTCTCACTCAGACAGTGTGTATATATACGACTTACTGAAGTACGATCTTTTCTGTGCATTTCTACCCATAAAATTAATCGGAAAGCTATGGAATGCAATAAAAGGATCTTGACAGTGTGTCCGGTGGCATTGGGAGTGAATTGCGTAACTTTGAATCGGCAATTAAGGGATTAATTATAAACCGAACAAATTATCAAGATAATTTTTGTATGTAATTTTATTTATGACAAGCCCATGAGGTCACTGGTAATTATTAAAATTTTTCTTAACCAGATTTGAAAATTAAAATTATAAAATACATCATGCAGTACTGATACATTTATAAGAGGATTACATCTGTGTAAATGTGTGTATTTTATTATTATTATGTCAGAAAGCTTTAATTTGTTTACTTTCAGTTAATTAATAATTTTTTAAATAATCTTTTGTTTTCGACTTTTCAATATGCTCGAGTCCCCGTCGTAGAGTTATCACGTCCCCCTAGGGGGCTCGCCCCACAGTTTGAGAAACACTGGTATAAAGCATAGTAAAATGATTTGAAAGCATAATTTAACAATCTTATTTTGATAAATATATGTTTTTATTCCATTTATTATTATAATATTCTCTTTAGTGTATATTTACTTCACGCATTATATATTTAAGAAGTATAAAAAGTTGTAATTAATATAAGTATCTTATTTCTTTCAATACTATTGCTTTAAAAACTATGCACAAGACAAGTATATAAGTTAATGTAGAAGATAAAAGCAAAAAGAAAATACTCACTATTAATCATGGAAAAGATGATGAGGCGCAAAGATATAAACTTAGAGTTATATCTGAGGAAGCTGAGGGAATATTTCAGGTGCCCACATCTTTTATACAAAAGGATTGTTAGAAAAAATTTTGCAAAACGCAATGACAGAGCTCTTCTAAAATTTCATTCAAAAGTTTAGTCATAAATGTAATATTTGTAATATACAATTTTAGATAAAAATTTGGTGTTCTTGGATAGGATGATTTTAAATATTTCGAAACTTATTATTCTAAATGACACAAAATGCTGTATTGCTTTTTGCCCGGAAATTATTATTTTTTGATGTAATATACATTACAATTTTGACGTAATCTTTTATCGATAAATCAATGTTGTAATCACTTCCTTTTTTATTTTTTGTATATTGTCTACTGTTTCAGAGAGAGTTTAAGTTAATATTAATTTTGTATCAAATTTGTAAAAATGTTATTCATAAATCTTTGCAATATCCCCTAATTATTATTTTTTAACGACAGCAGCATATAAAGTGCAATTTTTAAAGCAAATTAAAATGCAATTTTAGGTTTAAAAGTTTGAAATTAGAGTTATTTGAAAAGTAGAAAAATTACATTTTTTTGCAGTATAAAAAAAATTGTTTTTTCTATTATGTTACAAATATGTATTTAAATACAAATTTTATTAGTTTTTTGGTTTTTCTTTTACGTAATGTTATGAATGCATGGGATATTTTTTAAAGAACTATGAAAATAATTTGGGGCATGCTTTAAATTAGGTGTTTTAAGAGTTCTTTTTAATAGGTTTCATTATATTAGGTTAAATATGGTAACTAGGTGGCCCCATCCTTTTATTTTTGAAATATATTTCTTAAAATATTCGATATATATATATATATATATATATATATACATATATTAGAATGTATGCTATAACCCTGCTATTTTCAGAATGTATTCTACGGGGTGATTATTTTTCTAACATATTCCATGACCCTATTCAGTTGTTAAACGTTTAATGGCCCTAATACATTTGTTATATATTTCATGACTCTAAAACATTTGTTACATATTCCTTGAGAATTACACTGGTGTGCAAAACTTAAGCAACAGGTGGGTTTATTGCCATAACTTCACGAAAAAATCATCTTGAGAGACATGAAATTCTGAAATGAGGAGAGTATTATATGTACGTAAAGGATGACCAAAGCAATGGCGCTGAAAAGGAATACAACGCATACGGTATGGAATCAAACAAAACAGCTTTTATTGAACGCATAGTATCGTGACTCATGATTGTCTATCCAACAGGAAGAACAAATGTATGATGTTCCTAATATGGTATATGCCCTCCCCTTTCTACAATGGTTGTTTCGCACCGTCTCCGCATACTCAGGAACCAGCTGGTGCAACATCTCTTGAGGTAGGAGTGCCCATTCCTCAATCAACATCTGTTGAGTTGTTGGTTGTTCTCGATGATGTAAACGTGTGTGGCAACATGTCTCCCCAAAGCATCCGACACATGTTCGATGGATTTAAATCTGGGAGCATGCCAATCCATTAGAGTGATATCTCTACTTTCCAGCAGCTCTGAACAGCAAGAGGCAAGTGATGTGGCCGTGCATTGTCATCCATAAAACAGTTCGGGCCAATGACACCTCGAAAAGTCGCACATGGGGAAGAAGTACCACTCACAATAGCGGATCCCGTTACAGACACACTATGTCAAAATGTGAAGCTCAGTTCGCCCGTTCAGCATAATGCCTCCCCAGACGAGTAACTCCAGGACCACCGTAACGGTGTCTTTCCTTGATGTTACTGGGATAAAACCGGGTCCTGATCTCTCTCCAAATCAAAACGTGGCGTTGAGAATCGCTTCTGGCACTGAACCGACTTCATCCGTAAGAGGACAGGATTCCATTGATCAGTTGTCCAGTTTTTGTGCTCTGGACCACTGTGTAAACGGTGACTTCAGGCCAACTTTCAACGGGAGGCATCTAGACGGGCGAACAGGCCCCTTTGTGTAGCTACAAGCAGTTCGGGTTACGCACCGCGATAATTTGTCGACCCGTTGCTGTACAGATGGAGCAATAGTGCTAGCTGATCATGTCGACCTCTTCGTCTGCAGGATGATATATAGGTCACCCCCGCTGCCGTCCCGGCATGGCCAGCACCAACCTTTCTAACAGCTGTACCTGTGGTTTGAACGCTTTCCAAGCGCGCGCGAAACGACACACTTTTGTTGATTCCGGAATCCTGCGGCTACACTCCGGTGACAGTGCCCTCTTCCAGCTTTCCGATCATTCTTCCACGTGTTAAGTCGTACAGGTGATTTCTTCTACTACATTTCACGAACTGACTCACTTGGCAATTTGCAGCGAATATGTTGAATTGCGTCTCCGTCCTTCATTATTTTATTCTACTGTTGAGCAGCGCGCCGACATCACTGTGCTGCTTTGCGTACGTCAAGTTTGACGTTTGTCTCTGATATTTGCATACTCATGACGTTTTACTGATTTACGTGTTCACTGTACTGATCTCCAGACCTCCTTTTCTGCAATTTCATGGCTATATTCAAATTTTTACATTGTTGCTTAAGTTTCGCACACCAGTGTATAATAAAAATATATTTTGTTTTTAATATTACTTTTGAAGATAGTATACAATGTGCATCTTATATTTGAATGTGCCAATATGTGCAATTCAAATGTGCAATGTGCACGGCTAATATGAGCAATTACCTACTTTCTTTGGTTGTCCCCTTCAAATTATATTCCTTTATTTAATGCCTGCTTCCACAAATACCTCCAAATGGCCCTAATTTGAAATATTGCTAAGTGACTAGGATTAGGTGATCATATTTTGACATTGGTAAAGTGAGACACCATTGACCAGGATGGGGTGAGGGGAGGGAGGTCTTGATTAAAAATTGCAACACAAATGTTCATAGAACGCAAAAATAGTATTGTGTATTTTTTATTTATGTCAACAAAGGCCATGTACCCCATAAATATTATGCATTAAAACTATATGGAGAAAATAGTATTAAAGAATAAAATACGATACTATAGTATTATTTTATTCTTTGGTACATTTCTCATTTTAGGTAATTTTTTCTTAGTATATTGAGTAAAAAGGTCATGAGAGTTTTCACAAGAATTTGTTATATCGGCTTTCAATGTCTCAACACTTAATTGTCATTTTTCTGTGATTTCTACACTATATTTAAAGTAGAAAAAATACAGTCCCTGGTAGTATTCTATTACTTTATGTGCAGTATTGCACAGAACATGCTTTGTTTCAAAATGATGAAATATTGCTAATCCTTTTTGGCTCTCTGTTGTGATTTTTAGAGATGCCCAAGATTTAAACATTCACTTCTCAATACATTCTTTTAATAATGATACATCCTTAAAAAGATCATTTTGGAAATATTACTATTTGAGAAATTTTGAGCAATAGGAACGAACTTAATCGTTTTAGATTTTTAATATTTTTTAAAGCAATTTTATCATTAAAATAGCTGTAATATTACATTACTTATTTACAGGAATTCTTCATAACTTCGCAGCAATTCTTCATTCATGGTGGTAGTTGAGTAAGCCAAAACTAATTACAAACATAAATGTGTATCTCAATTATATTTTATTAATAAATTTCGTTCCGTATATAAGGTAAAAATAAAAATAAACTGCAAAACTTATAAATTTACTAGCTGTACCCTGCCACGCTTTTGGGGGGCAAGAAATATGGCTTCATTCAAAATGTAACGGGCAATGGAAACTGACTGACTTAAAAATAGGAAAGTTAAATTTAAAACATATACAATTACAAGAGACATTAAAAAAGGGGAAAAATAAAAATACTAACAAAATGTTGAAATTCAAACATAAATCAACCAACACCTCTCAATTCTGACTCAATAGGAAACATAATATTTCATTCCACTTGAACGAATCATTCCAAAGAGTCTTTTCACATTTGATTCAAAATTTCGGATTAAGGAAGTCTAACCTGCACGATCCGATAAGAAGTCCCAAGTCCTACAAGTAACATTAATAGAGTATAGTTAATATTTTTTCTGTTTTACAGTTAGTTAAACATTAGTACACAAATTTGTATCAAAGCAATTTGAAATATATTGATAATTACCTTTTTACTAAAGATAAAAAGAAGACGTGTTTTCGTTGTATTTGAAAACAAAGTTAAATTTGCCAGCTGAAAGTAAAACATAGATCACAACCATCGTCTGCTGATAAAAAGTAACACTTTACACTTTCTGCAAACCTTCTCAATCGTTAGATTCGCGATTTTCTTACATACACTACGCCAGAAGGAAAAACGTATAAGAATATCTAACCCTCACGATCGTGTGGGTAGGGTCTTAAAGGGATTGGTACTACGTTATTATAACACTCACTCACTCAATCTTTCAAATGATTGCATGTATGTACCTCCACCATTGCTTAAGACACAACACATATGTATATCAAGTTTGCTTTATAAGAGGCTGGCAAATAGAACTTTCAGTAACACTGAAGAAAAAGCCCGAAGGTTAATTTATCGGAGAAACCTTGCGATATAACCATTTACAAGTTTATTTTATATCTGAATTCAGATATCATTAAAACCAGTTAAAAGAATGAGTTCGATGAAAAATGTCTAAACCCAGATGCAATGGACTCTCCGATAATATATGATAAAATTTCGTTTGGAATGACAGTGTTGTGCGACAAAAGCATGCATCTTTTTTCTAACACGATATTCTGTGTTGCTGCGTTAAGAATTACAAAATTTAATAAAGGTGGGGCTTTTTTTTCAATGATGATTTCAACATTCAAAATGCAAACTTTCTTCAAACTAAGAATTTTGATGTTCGTCCCAGATAACCCTAGTATTATTTCGTAGTTCAACATCAACAAAAATTCAACCACTCGAAGTTTAAAAAAAGTAATTGCTAAGTTAGCGTTACATTTTTCGAAATTCTAGTAAACGTTTTTATAGAATACGTTTACCTTTATTCTTAATTATAAACCTTTGTCAAATATAATATTCACAAATTTTAAATTCTGTAACTATATTCACAAATTTTTAAAGTAGAAAAATCAGATATTTCAGTTATATTCTCGTTTTTTTTTTAATTTTAAGAGAGTATTTATAGGTGTGAAGTAATATACATATATATATATATATATATATATATATATATATATATATAAGTTAAGTTCTACTTGGGTAAACAAAAAAAATTTTTTATTTTGACCTTTTTTTAAATAATAAAATTAATATAAATAGGGGAAAATTAATAGAATCACAATTGGTAAAGTAGGTTTTTTATTTTCCTTTTTTTCCCACAAAATATGGTGTTGACTCTGTTTTTTTTAGTTCGTTACTTTTAAATTTCATTAACAAAATTCAAAATTTAATAAAATAGTCAGTATGAAAGAAATACACTCAGAAATTAGGCCACCCCAGGTGGACTCAAACCCAATGAATTCGTTAAAAATAACCCTACTATGGGCCCAAAACGAGGTTTTCCTTTTATCAGGTTTTGGGACTATTTTTTGTTTGTTACTATTTATTTTTACAAAAAAGAATTGGAAAATTAATATTTGAAAACAGAATTAACATCATGTTTTCCTCTACAATTTTATAAAATTGTATTTGAGCTTGAATAAAGAAAAAAAAGTTTTACTAAGATTGAAATTTTAAGTTAAATATTATTGGTAATCCGAGGGTCGGGTTTTATGAAAACAATCAAAAAGAAAATAAACAGTTCTTTTAAAGCGAGGAAATTTATTAAAAATACCCAATCCTGTAAATACGGGATTCAACAATATTCAAAAGTAAATACCCAAAAAGGTTTTCACCCTTAAACAGCAAAAAACACAATAACCAGTGTTTAAAAAACGTAAAAAGATTATTCAAAGCACAGCCGAATAACGCTGGTCAAAAAACCCCTCACTACCGCGGGTTTTTAATCAGACCCCCCGTCTCGGCGAGCATCTTATTTTAAAGGGGCGACCGAAAATTCCAGAAATAAACACCTTTGCGTCACCGTGGGGAGATCTACTACTTTTTGAAGATTTCCCCAGGGTTGAACTCGCCCATTTGCCAATGACGCCAAAAACGGGTCGCCAACTTGGGGCCAAAAAAGATGCCCCTTTTCTACCCCAATCATTCGCCAAGTTTTCCTTGGCCTTTTAAAAGTAAGGGGTTTGGATTTTTTTATATATATATATATATATATATATATATATATATATATATATATATATATATATATATATATATATATATATATAATATAATATAATATAAAATAATAAAATATATATATATATATATATATATATATATATATATATAGGAAAGAGTTGAACTAATAGTACGAATTGAAAAAATAACACGATGTTCAAAGATGAAATGCAATGCATGAATGTATGTTGATTTATTTTGAATTAATGTTAATTTAAACCACAGATATTTTTAAAGTATATGAATCACCCATTGATAAATTAAAGAAAAATTAATAAAAACTGTAACAGCCCTACATCTTTTATAATCCGGATCATTTGGATTCGGTCATAAATGTTTTTTGTTTGTTTATTTGTTTGTAAACAAATAAACAAACAAAAAATATTTATTTTTTTCCTTCACTTATTTACTTGATTATTATATCTGAAATAAGGAACCACAAGAAAGCTGGAGGGTTTTTGTTAGATTCATTGAGATTGAAACTGATTTTTACTGTAACCGCTCTTTATTGTAGCCCAGATGGATAATGGCAACGGAAATCATAATTTTGGATCATGAGCTAGTGACAAGAACGAATACTGAACAGGCATATCCCGCTTCAGACATCGCACAACACTAACATGCAGACTTACAGCCTCGTCACATTATCGTGCATCAGCCTTTCTGTATGGTTCTGTATGTTCTGTATGTTCCCGAAAGCAGAAATACCCACCCCGAGTTTCGACCATAACTTTTCAAGTACTGTGGCTGTTATTTGGTGGCTGTTATGATTCGAGCTTGAACTCAACATTCACTGTTGTAAATTTTATAGAGCAGCTGGTCTGAGTGGGTGGAGCGCAGCTGTCACCACGTTCAAAAATCACGTGGTCTATCTCGAAGAAAACCATATGTAAGGGATTGTGCCTCAGAGTTAATCTTGAGTGCCATGGACAATCAATTAATCCCACCCAAAAACACTCAGGACATTCCCGCCGTAACCCAAGATACGACCCCCCACTGTTCCAATAGACGCCTCCTGCCACGATCAACAACCAATCAGGACAATCTCTTTCAGCCAGTCCCTTCCACATCAGGCCACATTCACAACTTCGATATGGGATGGAGGAACGCTTCGCGTTCCGTTCCCCAGAGACGTCAGCGTCAGCGTCAGTTAATCTTGAACTTGGATTCAGCGTTACTAGGTTGCTTATCTCGGATATTTTGTCTTAAGGTATCCGACTACGTTCCGAACCACGATTTTGCAAAAGCGTGTAAATGGATATTTTTTTTATGACTTTTAGTGTCACTAACATTAAAAAACGTATATAAAATTACTTTAAGAATATTGTTACAATAAAATTTTTTTTTTTTAAATACAATATTTTGACAAAAAATGAGCATAAAATGACCCATTTTCAAAACATTCTCCTTTTATGAAAAATGTTTCTATTATAATAATATTTTACCTGTAAATAGCTCAGACTAGAATATTTGATAGAAATATATAACTAGAAATATATAACTTAGAAGTGGATTTATCCATATTTTACTACAGGGCAGGGGAGAAATTTTAAGAAAAAAACGCCGATAATTATTTCAATTGGTGATAACTCTGAAAATAATATGAATTTTTCAAAAATCCTATTTCAGACTCTCTGGTGAAGTCTTTACTTTATATAAGCAAAATATTATTATTATAGAAGCATTTTTTATAAAAGGAGAACGTTTAAAAAAAGCTTATTCTAAGTTCATTTTTTGACAAAATGTTGTTTTTAAATAATTTTTTTTGTCATAATGTCCTTAAAACAATTTTATACATATATTGTAATTTAAGTGACGACACTATATATCATGACAATTATTCATCAACACGCTTTTGCAAAATCACGGTTCCAAACGTAGTCGGATACCTTAATCTTGATCTTGGCTTCGGCGTAACTAGGAGTGAAATTGTTTACTTGGATATATTATTTCAGTCTAATATCTTAACTTGGTGATTTAATTTGTTAAAGCTTATTAAGTTTTGTTTTATTTAGATTTATTATTGTTACCAATAAATCCAGGAAAAACACCAACTTGAATTCCAGTATTATTTGAATAACACTACACACGCACCAGTATTAATAGTATCATTTATTCATTCACTAGCATTCTTATATGGATAAGGTAATTAGCATGTACTTTTTAAAATTTACTATATTGTCTTCTCCTAAAATTAAGGACATAATACTGTCAAAGAGAGATTATCCATGGTTAGAAAAGGTTTAAAAAGTAATGGATCGGTTGCCATAACAATATTTAGGGATATTTGTAGTTATTGTTTCTCTGATGGAACAAGTCTCGATATTGGTATTAGAATTCATTTGCTGTCTCAAATTCAATTAATATTTGAATGGCATATTTTCATACCTTACACTCTGAAGTTTTACTCCTAAGTGCTACATTTTAGAAAAAACTCCAATAAAACTTTTTTTTTCAAATTCATTTTTACATGAAAGAGCATGTCGAAAAATATATTTCTACATAGTTCAAGTATTTTTCATATCGGGAAACCAACTTGTCTATACCCACTTTAAAGAAATATGCCACCAGCGAACATAATTTGAAATTTGTGGAAACTTATTACAAAGCAGTCTTATTGAGAACCATCTGTTTTAACGAGTCTTCAACCAAATCATCATTAACATCAACTCCGTTCTTCGTCAAGAACACTGTTGCGCTTATCATTGAATTGTTAAGCCTCCCTTCTCATTATTTCATTCCTCATTACATTTTTACCATAAACCTCTACAAGTTGACGATGACTTTCAACTAGCTTAACATTCCTTGCGTTAAAAAAAACGGATTACAGAACGCACTTCACAGTTGGTGGGATCTGCAATTATCTTAATAAACATTTTGAACTCGTGTAAAAACAACACAGATCGCCTGTATAGCGTTACTGGACTGACAATCAACCAGGGACACTGGAGCGAAAGTGCTGGACTGCAAAAATGCAACTGGAATTGCGGTACAACGGAGCGGTACTTAGTTTCAAGATACTCTTCGGACAGTAGCGCACACAGGAACTTTTCAGGGGGTCCAGGGTCGAAAGTCCATTATTCTGCAAATTCTCCAATACGCCAGCCAACATATTCTTTTGATTTTGTTGATTTTTGGGAAGAAAAAACAGTAGAAAGTTAATTATTAAATGAAAAATTAACGTTAATTAATAAAATTAATTATTAACAACAAATACTTAGTTAAATGTTACGTACTATATATATATAACCATAATAAATTGAAAAAAAAATCAACGGCTTTGGGAGGATCCGGACCCGAGGACCCCCTTCCTCCCTTGTGTGGTCCACTGTTCTCGGATATGCAGATTTTTAAGCTAAATTTGCCAAAAATTAATGAGATGAACGTCAAATATTTCTCAGGTATGGTTTTTGACAAATATAAAGCCTTTCAGTCGGGTAAAGTTTGTCAACAATAAATTAAATGTCAACAGGTTGGCTTACATTTGAAAATAAATGTGCTAGACGTTCTTCTACAGGAGCTGAATTTGTTACGCTTGCGGGAAACAAATTAATACAGTGCTTCTAAACTTTCAATACTCGCGACCCAATATTCAATCATCATTTTCATCACGCCCTCCAAACTATAACATTGTATTGAATTCAAAAAACTAAAACTTTTACACTAAGGCTACAGTACGACTTTAACCTCTTATGTGCCACCGACGTATATAAACGTCTCGTTCAGCCAAAGCATTAATCTTCTGGACGTATATATACATCTTTCCGAAGTACGATCTTTTCTGTGCACTGCTATCCATAAAATTATTCCTAAGGCTTTGGAACACAATAAAAGGACTTTGACAGTCTTTGAAAAGGATTTACTTATTTCAGAGGATTTTGCTTATTTATTCCTTTTCTTCCCCCTCCCCTCAAATAAATATCACAATACATGCGTCTACGTGGAAGACCCTGGCTTTGGGGACCGAACCGCGTAACTTTTAATCGGCAGTTAAGGAATTAATTATAAACCGTACAAATCATCAAAAAAAGTATTAATACAAGCCCATGGGGTCACTGGTAATTATCAAGCTTGTTCTTAACTTAGTATTGTTAAATTAATAATAAAATACATTGTACAGTACAGATACTTTTATAAGTGTATTATATCAGTAAGTGTATATTTTATATTTTATTATGTCAGAAAGTATTTTGTTTGCTTACTTTCAGTAAATTAATAATGTTTTTAATAATCTTTAGTTTTCAACTTTTCAATATGCTCGAGCCCCCCTTGTAGAGTTGTCACGCCCCTCAAGGGGGAAGCGCCCCACAGTTTGAGAAACTCTCAATTAATACTAATCATACTCTGGATAAAACGAGTTTTATGAGAAATTTTGATCACATTACTTTGAAATTCTTGTGTATTATTAATTGACAATCCTGCAGCTATAAGTTTTTCAAAATCTTAAAGAGAAATTGTTCCTATAAAACACATTGAAACTATACATCATTGTATAAGAAATTTATTATAGGAGAAAGAAATTAAAATTAAGAAATACTAAAGTAGAGTTGAAATTTGAACTAAAAAAATCTTGTAACTCATATTGTTGCAACTATAAATGATTTTTTGAGAGAAAAAAAATAGGAAACTGCACTTATTTTATTTATTATTTTATTATAACATTAGATATTCTTAATACGTTTTAATATTTTTTTCAGACTTGATGATGCTTTTCAACTAAGTACATATATAAATATGTTTTCGTGGCACAAGAAATTTTACTGGAATGAAAAGTTTACTATTTATTAAATGAGAAATTGAAATATTGTTGATTTTCCTCTAAAACAAATGATAATGACTGATAAATTTATATTATTCATACATTTTCAGTAATTCCTTTGCATAATGACTTTTTAAAGTAATTTTTACATTTTTCATTCTTAGATTTCATCTTTTATCCTACTTTAGGTGGCCGCGGTAGCCAAGTGGTCAATGTATCGGATCATGCTGGCCTTGTCACGAATTCGAGCCCAGTACCACTAAAGATCCGCCGTGTAGGGCAGCGATGCACGTCAAATCTGTCGAGAGCTCACACATCCTTATGTTGGTGTGGTGTGGTAGTTAGTGGAGGGGGTGGCAGCTCAGGTGTCATTCCCGTCACTTGACAATGGTACAAAATCACGTGGTCCGTCGCCAAAAGCCCTCGTGTAGCTGAAGAGGGCGACGTTAATATTCACTCACTCACTCATCCTACTTTATAAAATCCTGTTTTCATTTTAGTTTGATCCGTGAAATATATAAAAGAATGTTCTTGTAAATTTAAAAAACAAAATTAAATAAATAATCAAAGAAACGAATTTAAATGTGAAATTAAATAACAAATCAAAGAAACAGATACAAAATTTACAAAAATTTTATTTCATCAAGGAATCTGGCTACTTTCAGCTTTTGAGAGCATATACGATGAGCAAGATTTGTTAGCCGAGAAGGCCTCCAAGACCACCTTTAAGGCCAAGAGCTCCCAATAATCCTTCCACCAAGCGAGCCAAAATATCCTGAGGAATTTCCAGGGTGACGAGGTTGTTGTTATTAGACTGTCTTCTTGCTCTGGCGTTAGGGCTCATTTCTACTGCCTGCAGAGACAAAAGAACGACGCACACTACAACCATGACGCAAAAGTAGGCCTTCATCTACAAGGGGAAAAATCAGTTATTATCTCGATCAAAAATATGCATATACGAATATTTTACTAATATTTATTTCACAAAGGGAAATTATTCTTGAGTAAATCAAAGATTTGAAATATTATTTCAATTAAATGATGAATATAATTTAGCCGGAATCTAATTTAAACAAGAATTCATGATATGAAAATAGCCTGCCAAAAATGGAGCCAAATACATTTTTAAAATTTCCACCAGTTTTTCACGAATTTTTCCGGAACTTTTTATAATTACTAATGAAAATAACATAGTGGGAAAAATGTGAAATTAAGAGAAATATTAAATTGGTACATGATTTTTTTATTTATATCCCAATAAATGTCGAAGAGAAACATTATTCTTAAAGTCTAACTTTATGAATACTTGTCTAAAAAAATACATAATTTCATACTTAATTAAAATTACTTTCTGCAAATATTATTTATTTGACAGATATGTAAAAGTCATTCAAAAAGTGTAGATTTATTGAAGTTTTTAAAGAATCTTAATTTTCAAAATTTATTTTTTTATGTTTCGAAAAATTAGGGCATTTTTAAATTTGAAATACCACTTGTTCACATTGCAGAACAGTTGAGTAAATTACAGAAAAGTATCCATTTTTTCCATTCTGTCAGATTTACTTTAAGTCGTGGAACATTTTGAATGTTACAAAACACAAAATACAGTTCATATTAAATGTTTTTGTTAAAGTATTTTACATACAAATAAAAATCATTTGCGTTTTTAGAAGATATTTTAGTTTTAAAAGAACAAAAACTTTTAAATAATGTAAATAATAAAAATAGAAATTTCTTAAATCGACAACTGAAGTTTGATATAGAATGCATAAATATTTGTGTTTTGGGAATAAAATCAAAAGAGGACCAAAATTCATCGTAAGGAATTTGACTTAAATTACATAAATTAAGAGTTACTAAGATGGACTTAATGAAAAATTTTAAAACTAAACTGGAAAATATAACAGCACTAAAAATACATGTGTTATTGCATTTAACGTTATACTCACATTTTATGCTTTCAATTATTCTTTATACAAACACAATTCCTACTATTAGCTCAATCTCTCCCTATATATATTTATATATATCTTGCAACTTTCAGTCGTTAATAAAATAATTTATTCATACATTCAAGTTCAAATAAATATTTAATAAAATTTAAGAAATTTTAAATTTTTTTTTTTTTTTTTAAAAAAAAAAAAAAAAATTTTTTAAAAAGGGGGGAATGGTGTTGAGGCTGTTTTCGGTAAAAGTACGAGAGCTTGAACTAAACGCGAAGCACAGAAATTTTCTGACAGAAAAATGCCTCAATTTGTATAGAAATTTTTGCCTCTGTTAACAATATAGTATTTTTAAAAATTAGAAAATATTCCATGAATACTTTCTTTTTCGTTTGAATACGTGAAGGCATAGCCCATTTAACATTACGATATAAGAGAAAAAACTCGAAACACAGTTTATAGCAGAAAAAATGAATCAACTCGGTTAAAAATAGGAAGTATGATAAAAAATGTTGCTCTCTAAAGGACAGTGAAGTCAGAATATCATATTAATTTTTCATTACTTTTATATCTGAAAAAAGGTTCCAAATCCGGGTCCTATTCTTTAACATTAACCGAAAACAGCCTTAATACAATTTTTTCAAATATTAATTCATTAACTAAATTAAAAAATGAATAAATAGTAACAAAAAATAATAGTTCCATGACATATATAGAAAAGAAAACCGTTCGTAGTGACCCTGTAGCGCAATGGATAGCACGCTGGGCTTCTAATCCAAAGATCATGGCTTCAAATCCCACCTGGGATGACCTAATTTCTAAGAATGTGATGTCCTTTTTACTATAGTATTTTATTAGAATAATTAAATTTAATTAATGAATAAATAATAACAAACAAAAGAAAAAATAGTCCAACACCCTATATAGAAAGGAAAATGGAAAATTTGCAAGGAAAATCACTTTCTATTTTGTCACTTAATATTGTGATTCTGTCATATGTACAACTATTTAATAAAATGTAACTAAAATAAATATTTTCTTTGTTGAAATAAAAGTAGGAATTGACTTAATTAATTAATTTTTTATATTACTTGTTTTCTTATATAGTTTTCTTTCCATTTTTATTGTACAAATTTAAAGTTACATTTAAATTACTTGATAATATCATTCCTAAATAAATACTGAATTCCTGCTGAGATATAGATAACATCTCTAGATCGATGGAAAAAACTCTAGAACGCAACGGACTTCAAAATATTATATTATTCATCGAAATTTTTAAAATATGAATGAAACGTATTAATGCAAATTTCAGTATGTGATGTGCTTCATATGAAGCACTTCGACTTGTTTTAAATAAAAGAGCGTTTCAGTTAAAAAAGTTAGTGCAGTTTATCTTTTCACTAAAACATTTTTATTCTTTGGAATTATTTTATTTTTTACTATCTAAACGTAATTTTGAATATTCTGGAAAAAAATTTTTTTTTAAAAAAAACGGTAGTTTAATGAAAATGCATAAATACAATATTTACTCTTACGTTATGAAGTAAAGTCTGCTAAAATTTGTTTTTTAATTGATTTACTTGCCGTATTTGCGTTTTCAAATTCAAAAATTTAAAAAAGAAATCGAGAAAAGGAAAAATAGTATTACTATCGAAATAAAATCAGCATAAAAAATTTGTAAATTAACAGAAACTAATAATTTATTTTGATAAATTTAGGTGATTAAACAATTTTTATTCCTATTATTATTATATCATTCTTTCAATGTATGTTTATTTTAAGATATTAAAAAGTATAAAGCATAGTATAATGATGTATAAAGCATAATTTAACACATCTATTTAGATAAATATATGTTTTTATTCCATTTATTATTATAATATTCACTTAATAATATTAATAATATTTACTTCAAAATACATTTAAAAAGTATAAAACGTTGTAATTAATATAAATATATCTTCTTTCTTTTGATGTTATTTTTTCATAAGCTACGCATAAGGCAAATATAAGTTAACTGTAAAAGAGGATAAAAGCAAAAAGAAAATACTCACTATTAACTTGATGATGAGATACGCAAGGTGGAAGGTAAAGATAAAGTTATCTGGAGAGGCTGAGGGAATATCTCAGGTCCCCACTCCTTTTATGCAAAAAGAGAGGTACAAAACATTATGCAAAAGGAATGACAGAGCTTTTTCAAAATGTCTTTAAAAATTTAATCATTAATAGAATATTTGTAATACATTTTACATAAAAATTTTGTATTTCCTTTCTGGGATGATTTTAAATATTCTGAAACATATTATTCTAAATGACACAAAATATTTCATTGCTTTTTGCTCGGAAATTATTATTTTTTGATGTAATATACATTACAATTTTGGCGTAATCTTTTATCGATAAATCAATGTTGTAATCACTTCCTTTTTTTTTTTGTATATTCTCTACTGTTTCAGTTTCAGTTAATGTTAATTTTGTATCAAATTTGCAAAAAATATTTTTCATACGTCTTTATAAATTTCTTACAGTTATTTCTTAACTATATAACAACATACAAAGTGCAACTTTTAAAGCAAATTAAAATGCAATTTTCAGTTTCAAAGCTTAAAATTTGAGTTATCTGAAAAGTAGAAAAAGTGTATTTTTTGCAGTATATATATATTTTAAAAAAGTCATTTTTTTATTATGGTATAAATATGTATTTAAATACAAATTTTATTAGTGTTTTGTTCTTTGTTTTACGTAATGTTATGAATGCATGGCGTATTTTTTAAAAGAATTCTTAAAAAATACACCAATGGAATACGCCAAATACGTATATGAAAATAATTTTGGACATGCTTTAAATCAAGGGATTTTCTTTTTAATAGCTTCCGTTATGTTAGTAGGTTAAATCTAGTAATATAGCATCATCCTTTTATTTTTGAAGCATGTTTCTTTTACCTTAAATATTTGATGTTATTTTAGAATGTATGCAATAACACGCCTGTTTTCCGAATGTATTCCGCGGGAGGCTTAAGTTTTTAACATATTCTATTACCCTATCCAGTTGTTATACGTTTCATGCTCTTAATACATACTATACTGTTTGAATTAATTGGGACAAGCAATTTCTTGTCTGAGTTGGTAAGTGATTATCAGGGATGTCCCAAACCCCTCACAAATCGGTTATATCTGCCTACGAGGTAATATGATTGATTGACCTTGACTATAATTTACTCTTTTGATTGGTTTTGGTGTATCGTTTGTCCAGTTGTGCGTCTTTCAGTGTGGCAGCTGGTGGTTATAATTTTGCGTTCCTTGTAACACGTGTTACTTTTACTTGTTCTGAGATGGATATTACTCTAAGGAAGTGTTCTAAAATAAACCCTCATGATGAACACACTGCACTGACTGTGAGAGATATAGCTGCGGTTGTTAGTGTGTACAATTCAAGTGTTTCAAGAATTTTAAGAACATTTCAACATTTCGAAACCGTCTCCAAAAAGAAAAGAAAAATGTAAGCTCAAATGGAGAAATACTCCAAGAACTCATAAAAATTTAATAAGAAATAACAAAATAAGCCCATGAACGATAAGAAAAGACCTTAGAAGGGTTTATTGGATTAGGGTGTTGAAGTGAGCCTCTCAACTATACGGAAAAGGCTTCTGGGAGTGAGCCGTAAGGCAACAAGATCGAGAAAAAAGCAATTTTCAGTTCAGAAAATGGTAAAAAACGCTGCGGGACCAAAAATAGTGATTATGAACAGCGACGACTAGAAGGTGATTTTCAGTGATGAAACCTATTTCTTTGTGCAGCGATGCAAATTATTGGCAGTTAGACGAAGTGAAGATGAACTCATCAACGAGATCATACTCAACAGATTGTAAAACACCTTTCTAAGCAAATGTTTTAGGGGTTTTTTCGCAACAAATGGCACTAGAAACTTTGTTCCTCTTACAGCCATATGGAATTATGTCAAATACATATAAGTATTACGCAATAAAATCATTGCATTCAGGGAAACATTTGAGAAAGAACATTTCAACGTGATTTGACTTCTTGTCACAATTCAAAAATGGTCCAAACTTTTATGCAGAAAAAATAAGATAAGTGCTTAATTGGCCTGGTAATTCACCAGACCTAAATTCTATTGAGAATTTATGGCATATTCTCAAGAATCGTTCAGCTAATATGAGTTAAACGACAACAAAACAAATGATAAAAAGTGCTATACAAGTGTGGATCCACGATGTTGAAGTTAAGAACATATGCGCTGCACTAGTGAAGTCAATACCAAGATGATTTCTGCTGCAGGAGGACATGTTTCATACTAATATAGAGGTTTTTCTGTCTATTTAAGACATGTAATGATTAAAAGCTAAGGTTTTAAAAAAAATCATTTTCTTACCGTTTGTCCCAATTAATTAGAACAGTACATTATTTTATGCCTCTTAAACATTTGTTACATATTTCTCAAGAACGTATAGTAAAAATATATTTAATTGTTACCGTAAATTCCGGCGTATAACGCGCACTTTAAACACAATAAACAAGTAATATAAAAAAAATTAACGTCAATTCCAACTTTGTTAAAAAAAATAACGTACTGACACCCTCTGTTGCAGCTAGTTGCACAGAAATAATGCGGAATGAATTTAAAATTAAAAAATAAAATTTAATTAATGAAGTATTATTTGAAAAAAACTGTATTAACATCAAGTGTCATCCACTACAAGTTTAAAAAAATGTATTTGAACTTGAATGGATGAATGGAAAGTATTTTATTAACGACTGAAAAATTTGAACAAGATATATATATAGGAAGAGAGTGAACCAATAGTAGGGATTGATTGAATAAGTTCGAAATTTCCGAGTGCGTGTTATACGCCGGGTATAAAAATGAGAGATTTAAAAATAAAAAGAAAGATGAGCTTAAGAAAAAATTAGATTTCTACATCTATAAGTAATACAGTATATTTAAAAGAAATTGCTATCTTTATGAGCATAAAGGGTTGTAGTTCTAGAACTATACTATTTTTTCTAATGCTTAGGGTAATACATGGAATAAATAACTTCAAAACGTAAGATCAATGCACACTTACATTTCAAGTTTCTTTGTAAAAAGGGGCGCGGTTTTTACAGTGAATATATCAAAAAATGCAGCTTGAAAGCATGGGTGCGCATTATGCGCTGGTGCACGTAATACGCCGGATTTTATAGTGATATCACTTTTGGAGATAGTATACAACATAAAAGGGGAACCTTTTTATATCATTATAGGCTACATATAAGATTAAGTAGAAATAAAGGAGAGCTCATAGGTTGATCTACCTATAAATGCGACTTTAATTAAATTCTTTTAGTTTTTGTACAGATTTAGCAATTTTTGCATTATATGGAAATATTTTTTTTAATAATTAAATTCTTATTTATTTATTATTTGATTTAAAAAGTTACATTATAAAATGTTTTTGTATTCACATAAGAGTAAAACTTGTTATAACATTAATCTTTGATTATTATTTTTTTTTATATAAAATTATTAAATTAAAAAAAACTCTTTGTCTTTCTTTTGTGCTCAAAAAAGGTTACAAAGTTTCATTGAGAACATTATCAGCACCAATAATTCCTGGTTCCCTAAAAATAAATCTTAGACAGTAAGCCATTATATTCACAATTTTAGATAATGAAGAAAAATTTTCAAATAAAAGGTCAAATGTGTCATTGGTAACAACAGCTGTGTCACTAAATGGAGATTTTGGTTTTTGTTCAATTAAGGCATTGTTATCCCTGCTAAATGCAGTTTACCTTGCCAGTGATTCTTGCCCATGGATAAGAATGATGGCCACGTCACCTTAACCCGCGATCACTCGCGCGGGGTGTTCTGTACACCCAAGCAACAAGAAAAGCCTACTACAATTCTAAAAAGAATGCGCAGAGCCACGATTTTTTCTGTAGCTACCCATTTTAGGTAATTGAACCTTCAGGCCTGATGTAATCAATCTCTCTAGTACGATTGGAATATTATGACCTTCAAAAGTTTATTCGGGGTGCTGAGAACACCCCGCAAGTGATTGAGTTATGTTTTCGTACTCGAAGCATCTACGGAAGAATACGTTTTACTCTTTCCGCTTACATTTTTTTATCAAATATATTAATATACATGAATATTTTATTTAAAATTTCAATAAATGTGGTATAAAAATAATATAATTCTATAAAATAATTGTAAAATATAATTTTTTTTAAAAATTTTTAAAAACATTTTTCAGAAATTATGACAAAAACTCCATGGGAAAGGGAGAAATAGCGACTTCGTAGTCTATTAGATACTGTATCAACAGAGTGTCAAGATGAACTAAATGAATTCGATGACTGCGTAATTTCGTAACCAAAGTTGGAGGGATGAAACTTAAAATTATAAATTTTTATAATACAGGTGGTGGTGATACCACTGATGAAATGTGCAGCATATATGATGTATCGCGAATATGTAACCTTTGGCCACTGCGAATATCTTATCATCTACTTAATACTGCAGGAATTAATGCTTCCTTTGCTTATCATTCGGTTCTTCCTGAAAATAAATGAGACATTCAATATTATTAGAGATTAGAATGGATCTTGTTTAGCCACAGTGGGATATGAGATCGGATCTCCCAAACCTTAACAAAACACTCAAAAGAAGCTTTACTGACACAGAATATATTAAAAAGAGCATTAATCCACCAAAAAAGGGGCTTTGCACTGTTTGTCTACGGGTAAAAGTAAAAATTATTTTTTTGTCTTCAATGCAAGAAAAATATGGGCTTAAAGCATATGAATACAGTCTGCTCTGAATGTTTGGAAAATGATTAAAATATTATGTTTCTACTTTTTACTATCCTTATCATTAATTGTAAAGTATATTTATTACTGGTATATACGTTTTATTTGTGGTTTGTGAAAAAATATAAAATTGTGTACTTCAAAATGAAAATTTTGTATGTTTAGTTTAAATTAATGCTAGTCTCATTTGAATGCAATAAATTTAACAATTTTGTTTGTATAATACAAAAAACATCTTATACTTCATAAATGTATATCATAATTGGCTTAAAAAAAATTTCATATTTAAATACACGTGTTAAGAGTTTGGGGTGTTCTCCACACCCCGCGAGTAACGACAGTAGAAAAACAGGCGCGAGTGACCGCGGGTTAATAAAGAATTAACAAAATCTTCAGGATTCCCACCTCTTGATGCTAAGTCCTCCGGATTGTGTTTTGAGGGAACATAGGACCACAATTCATAAGGGATGATGTCCAAAATCTTGGATGCTCTGTTGAGACTGAAATATTCGTTCTGTGATTTCACTTTTTAGTTTCTATAGGCAATTTAACAATAAATCTACCATTCATCAATGCGATATTTTGTCTGAAAACGCGTTACGTAAAACTCTTAATCGTAAGAAAAATAGGAATCTGAGAAGGTACTTTTTTTCCAATTCTCAAGAGTCTAAGAACGAGATCAGTGTTATTTTTATTATTAAATAAGATTTTATTAATTAGGTTATTAAAAATGAATTAACTTCATCAAAGACATCATCGGTGATTTTTAATTTTCCGGAAATCCCCCATCCAAAAATAGTGTTTTGAGCTACTGGATCATTCACGGATTTAACTATTTGCCCTGGCAACAAACAACTAAAGAAATAACTTTAAGCCCTGTAATTATATCTATTTTTTAGGAACTTAAATTTAGGATCAGCCAGATTGAAGGATTCTAAATGATTTAATTCTTTTTCATTAATAGATTTTGACAGGCAAATTAGACGTTAAATTATTTAAAATAAATGTATCAATTTAAAAAGATATTTTATGCGGTTTATAAATTGGGCTATATTGACACTAACTGAACCGCGAGTGACGAACCGCTTCGGAAGTGTCAAGTCCTTTCATATTAACAGGAGCATTAACTCTTCAAAGCCCTAGTGTACTTATAATAGATTCAGAGATAAAAGAAGCTTCGGACCCGTTGTCTAAAAGAACGGCGCATTCATGACCTTTACCTAAGTGCAATGGGCAAGATAGAAACACTCTGACCATGGAGGGTGTTAGAAAATATGCTACTAGTTCATTGCCCTCAGAACGATTACGAACGAATGATTTTGCACATTATTCCAATTAAGCTTTTTGTTTTAATGTAACCCGATGAAGATTTTCAATATTATTGTAATGTATATCATCCACTCTTCTCAATAACCTATACAGTTACTACAGTCCTTCCGTCATTTCCTAGATTGCCGTGCCTTCTTTTCAAAAATCCTGACTTTTTTAAACACCGCTGGAGAAATCATGAAAAGTCGGAACTAGCCCGCCAAAAACGGGATGTCTGCTAAATTCAGACTAGGACTACTCCATAGATAGACAATCTCTCCCTTTTTCTAAGCTTCCATACCACGCTAAGGGGAGGAATTTGAGCATCTATAGAATTTTTAGAGGCACCAAGACTGGAAAGCACGATTCGACACAGAAAAATCAAAGATTATTAGCTTACACCTAAGACTGATTAACTACAGACCCTGGGCATATTTTTTTATGAAAATATTATTTCTATATTACCACCGCAATGTTTGGTCTGATAAGGAAGATTTTAAAACAAAGTAATTTTTTTTAAAAAAAAATAGTGGAAACATTTTGCACTATGTATGAAGTGGCACTTATCTGGCGAACAGAGCCCGCGACCTATGGATCCGAAATCCAGGAACATGACGACTAGACGAAAGTGACTACCGATGTTCGAAGGTTATTACTGGATTATGTAGATATATCCACTACAGTACTCCCTCACCAGTGAGTCGGTGGATAGGCGAACGAACGATATATTTGTTACAGCGAGCGTGTGAGTTGTTGCTGTTAATTGGAGATGTTGTGCTATGTGAGTCTGACGACTTTTGGTTACTATTTTTGTAGATAGCGCCACGACAGATCAGAAGGTTTGCGTTATCTTATTCAGCCAAGGTCACCGATGTAGTTAAGCATTTCGAAGATTAGAAATCGGTACCTTCTGATTCGTAAGCATGTAACACACCACTAGACAGAAGTGATCACCCCTGTCCGGAAGCTGTTACTGGCTTATAGGGATATTCTCTACATGTACATATTAATAGAATTTCTCTATAATTATAATGAAATATTAAATTAACCAATAGAATTTCGGAATTATTTTTAAATATAACTATTATCAAATTAATTGGTAAGTTTTCTCTAAAAAGGAATGAATGAGATTGTTACAGTTTTATTTTCTTTAATCTTATTTATGTGTCAAACTAAGAACCTTATATGCTGATGTATAATTTATGATAATCTTTATGTATTTTGATATACGCATGTTGCTATTCCAATATTAGCTTAATAATACAGATATTAATCATCTTTTTTTTCCATAATTATTAGTGCGTTACAAAGTATACTTTAATTGCAGTTTAAAACCTATAAAAATTGATTTATCAGTGTTATTTTTCTCATAATCATATAACGATTGTCTGGAAAAAGAATTTTGGTACGGAATTTTTACTTATGCTTTAAAGATAAGATATCCGTATATATCCGTGTTTGTATAGTTATGCTCATAACAGCGATATATTTGTATTATTTGCTTGTCCACACTGTAGGAAACGTTTTGATAAAAAGCTATCATAACTTTAAATAAAATTCTAACGTAAGGCTAATCTAATCTAATATAAATGATCAAAATTTATTTCTTTTTAAATACATAATTTTCATAAAATTATACCAGTATTTAATCATATAATTATTATCAATAAAATGGATAAATATTCGAATCAAAACTATTCGTAAAATGCATTGTTGAGTCATTCATGCTACCTATAGTTTCTCTATTGCTTATAATTATAACTAGTTTGTTGTTTTTTCTAGATTTGTTTATTTATTTATTAAATAACTGGCATGTATATGCAGAAACAGAGAAAAAATAGGTATTAAGATTTATTATATGCATAATTATTACTTGTAAAATTTATGTACCTTAAATTTATTAATGGCATTATGAAGCTCTTTTAAAAAATTAACTCAAAATGATCTAAGTAATGTTGTATAATGTTATAGAAATCCTCAGATTTAAAGCTCTCGTTGAATAAGAATTCAAGGAAAATTATATTAACTTAAATGGTAATCTTTATGAGCGAATTAAAGGCCTACTTCATAGTGAGCCTGTTAGCAATAGTTTATGTAATTTGTATTTAAAATTTTCAAAACAGATTGCTTTGAAAACAAACTTTTTAATATTTAGATGTATTTTTAATATAATAGTTTTATGGAGGAAATTGTGAATATAGTCCTAATATTGGTTTTCATCCTAATTATATGAACTTAATTAAAACAAACAATAACCCAATTTCAACAATTGCACTCGATATAATTTTTCGCGTTACATATGATAAATTAAGTCGAAAAAAGTTTTGGCAAAAAGGACGAATATAATTATAATATTATTTAAGTTAATTTTAGAAGAGTAATGAGCATATTTTTATTTGTAAAAGGATTATTTTTAATTGGTTGTCATCCAGTTGTTTGTGGAATTGTTATACTTAGTTGTGTTATATATATAGTTCAGCGCTCCTCAAATTTTGGGATGTAGCCCCCTAGGAGTGCGGGATTTCCCCATGTGGGGGCGTGAGCATATTTAAAAGTCAAAATTAAAAGATTTAAAATAAGTATTAGCTCTTTGAAAAGAAGTAAAACAAAATACATTCTGACAAAACAAAAATTAAGTCCTCATTGACATTGATATAATATACTTATAAATGCATCAGTATTGTACAATGTTTTTAATAGTTAATTTATAATATTCAATTAAAACAAGTTTAACACTCAATAGTAGGCTTGGGGGATCCCATGGGCTAGTCATATGCAAAATGTAATACTTATCTAGATAATTTTTAATGGTTTAAAATTAAAGTCGTATTGTAGCTTTAAGCCAAAGTACATTTTTATTGTATTCAGTTGATTGTTATTGTTCGGGGGTAGTGAAAACTATGATTGAAAAGTTTTAGAAGTACTGTGTCGTAGTTAATAAGTTTAATTATAAAAATTGGTATTTAATCAAAAAGTTTTATTTATTATTTATATCATGACTGTCTGATTATTTTTCTTAATTTTTAATCAGTTTAATATTACTGTTAATTATACGTTTCTAATGTTTTCCAACATATGGTTTTTAAATTTTTTTTTTTGATTTCTTCACAGTTTCCTTTTTCATCTATTTTTCATAGAAAGCGCTATGTTTTGGTATATTTAACTTTTTTTTTATTGTTTTATGGTTTCTGTTTTCTTATAAAATGTTTTTAAAAAATTTTATATGGTTTTCCTGTTTTCTAAGTTTTTTTTCAGTATTTTAGAACACATTCTTTTCATTTATTGTTTTCCTGTTGCATCCACTTTGGCCAGTGATCTTTCGTGAGTTTTGTTGAACATTTTATTGTTTGGATTTTCGTTTTTTTGAATTCTTCAATTTTTTTTCTATGGCTTTTTTTATGTGTATCCGTAGAGAATTTTCTGTTATTTAGGTTTTTGTTTTTTAGAAATTATTTATCAATTACAATTGAATTCTTCATATACTATTTTCTCTTCTTTTCTAGCCTAGTATTATAGGAAAATATAGGGAGAAGGTTGTTGATTGACAAAAATGCATACCTACAATTTTAATTTCTAAGAATAGATTTTGATAATATATTAGTGTGGACATTTAACTGCGACCTATATTGTCTTTACTTATATTGATTGTTTAGATTTAATTTAGATATATATTACAATGCAGTATATAAATCATGACTTTTGTGTTAAATAAATATTTCGTATTAAAATTCTTGCGCAAGGGGTTTCTCTTGGTTTTATTTCGGTTTAGAATTTTTAAGGATATGACGATATCCCAATTTTTTCTTATCAAATACATACTTCAAAAACTAGTCAGTTAACTGTAACTATATTTCTCCCAACTTACCTCGTTGGCAAGTTTATTAGTGACGCAACGTTGCATCATTCACTGGATTTGTGAGTGTAGTATTAAATCACGCGTTCGAAAGGGGAAGTACGAGAACTTTCGGGCTGAAATCGACATTAAGAGTCGTGTACTGGAAGACAAACCGTTTTTGTATTTTATGTACTCCTGTATAAATATACATACAGTATAAATTATGCACTCTATCCTCTTTATGTATGAATTTCCTGCCTATATATTTTAAGCTATTTATTCAATTTTACATCAGAATTTGTCACTGTGATCCTTAAAACTCAAACATTATTATTGAAAATTATGCATTATATTATTTGAAATATAAAACTGAATAGAAATTAATCACACTCAATAGAAAAGATTTTAAATAAAATTGACTCTATGACTACCATTCATTATTCTCTTTTACCATACATATTTAGAAGAAATTAAAATAAAAAAATGGAAGAAAATAAATTAAAATCCAAGAATTACAGTAACAGTTTACTCCATGCGTTACAGAGCAGTTTATTCCATTCACCCTTTTTCTCTTGGGCTATCATTAAAACTTGAATACAGTCATGGGGTAATTGTTATTTTTATATTTGATGTTTCAAACCCTCAATAAAACTGTGACATCTCTCGCGTTCTTCCTCTAACATAACCTCTATGTTCCTTGACGGCCACGATTAATGGCAAAACTTTTCCAACCCAAATCCAAGAAGTGAAACGAAGCATAGATGCAAATAAGATAACCTTTAAAAGGATAGAAATTTTAGTGAGCAATATGGCAATTTAGAGAAAGTTCAGTGTAGAGAAGATAGAAGTGTTGATCGACGGCTTACCTAGAATCAAGACGCCACCTCGCCAATTAAACCAAGGTACATACCATTGTACAACCTTAGGAGAAAGATTTGAAATAGATTGGATGTTGAGTATTCAACCAAGGTAGGAAGATTTTATTCTGAACGCTAGTATATTATTGAGATTGAGATTAGGCGAATATAATATATTTATATTGATAAGTGATCTAATTGCGCGATCTGAGTTAGTTAAAACTGCGTACTTTGGTTTATTCTCACTTAATATAAGTTTGTTCGATATCTCTAAGTAATCTAAGTTAAATTCTTAATAAAAGTCACATTAAGAATTCTAAAATGTCTCATCATTCCGAGAATCCCACACCTCTAATTTACGCTAAACCCCACGACATGGCTATCGAACGACGGCCATGTCGCAAACATATAAGATAAATCAGGAAATTATTAACTTTCTAATTTCGAGCATCATTAAATAACACACAAAAACAGTCTTAAAAGAGATTTTATTTCTTAAAAGACGAAAGAGCAAACTCAAAAGTGATCTTTAACAAAATCATTCAAGTTCTGGAAGTAAGTGGAATAGCTTAGTTTCCTCCTCCATTCCCAAAAATATTCTTCAAGATATCTCCGATCCCTTCTTGACCCAGTAAGGCTTCAAGCAACTGATTCAGCAAATCCTTTGGAATATGTAGGGTGATTACATTGCCACTCTGCCTTCTTGCTCTTGAGCCCATTTCAGCTGCTTGCACAGTCTGCAGAACGATGCAAATTGCAATCAGAATGCAGAAATAAGTCTTCATCTGAAAGAAAAGGAACAACATGAGTAAAATATCACATGCTGGTAGATAGACAAACTTTACTTTGTCTTTTTTTCTCAATCGCTTTTTCTTCCTAGTGTCATTCAGTTGGAATCCATACTAATGTAGTTTTAAGACTAAGGAGTTTAACTGGATAGGAAGGAAAATTACTACAACACATTAAGACTAGTAGCAACTCTTCACGCCTATTCTGTATCCCTCTCCACCTTAAAGATAGGCCTCAGCCACATAATGGTCATGACCACAGACTTGTGGCTAGCGTATCCTGAGATCGAATCTTAGTGTTACATAGTAGTGTTGACGTACTTTAAGCCTCTAGAGCAGGGGTACTCAACCTTTTTTTCTGCTGGACCGCATGCATAGTGCAATTATTTCATGCGGGAAGCATACATATGTTAGTTATTTCATGCGGGTCGTAACATGAGGATAAATGTGGGAAGGGGAGGGAATGCTTTAATGTATCCGACTACGTTCGGAACCGTGATTTTGCAAAAGCGTGTAAATGGGTAATATTTATGATATTTAGTGTCACTTAGATTAGAAAATGTATATAAAATTGGGTTAAGAATATTTTTTAACAAAAAAATTATTTAAGTACAATATTTTGACAAAAATGAACATAGATTGGAAAATTTTTAAAAATATTTCCTTTAGAAAAATGCTTCTATTATATAATAATTTTTTTGCCTGTATTGACCCTCAGACCTCTGTACAGAGGCTCAACTAGAATTTTTTTGAAATGCATAACTTAGAAGTCGGTTTATCCATGTTTTAAAAAACAGAAGGGAGAAATTTTAAGAAAATACGCCGATAGTTATTTCAAATGGTTGTAACTCTGAAAATAATGTGAATTTTTCAAAAGTCATAGTTGAGCCTCTGTACAGAGGTCTGAGGGCAAAATATTAATACAATAGAAGCATTTTTTATAAAAGGAGAACATTTTGAAAAAAGGTTATTCTAAGTTAATTTTCTGCCGAAATATTGTATTTAAACAATTTGTTTTGTCATAATGTCCTTAAAACAATTTTATGCATGTATTCTTATCTAAGTGACACTAAATATCATGAAAATTATACATTTATGTGCTTTTTTAAAAAAAATCATGGTTCCGAACCTTAAGATCAAACTAACATTGGAAATTTCAAATGTGGAAAATTGATCGAAATATTATTACTCCTATTATGCTCCTTTTAATTATTATTTTTATATTTTTAATTTTTGCCCCTAACATTAAATTAGAAGCATTTAAGAATAAAATTTCTGCATTAGTAAACGGTTTCATATGATTACCAATAATGTAACAAACTTCATACGATGTCTTTGTTACCGCTGTGATATTACCACTGACAAAACACTCTGTTACTGTTGCAAAGATTATTCAAGAAAGCCTATTTATCACCTCTTGAAAGAGATCTTCGAGGAAAAGTGTCATTGAATCATTCGTATTTATTGCTATTTTTTAAATTCAACACTTTCATTATAGATCAAATAAGTTCTGATCATGTTTGTTTTTCACTACAAAATAGTCGACCTCCGAATCGTCTTGAAACGATATTTTTTCTTCGAATCTTTTTCGCGAGAAAGATATGAAAGATAGTCAAAACTGAGTTCCTCCCATAAGAATGTCACTACTCCACTGTTGTATGTTATCACTAACAGTAACCGTTCCAAATAGAAAAAGAATATCAATTCGTACCCATACGACACCGACAGCAAAAAGCAAAATTGATATATTTAATTTCTTGACAAAGAATTTACCACCAGATTTTTAATACAATGTTCCTAAATAAGCAAATTTCTCGGAGCAATGGGCCATGACCGGACCACTTAAAAAGGCTCGGTGGGCCACAGGTTAAAAGCATCGCTGCTTTAGAGGCTCAAACGCTCCCGTTCGTTCGCTTTAGTGTTGTTTATTTTTACTTTTTCTTGCCAATATGGCATCACCGTTGGATTTCAACGAAAGTGACGCGGAATTAGAATATTTGTGGAAACCGATGTGAATACGGCAGTCACTCTGATACGAATTTATTTATTAGTCATGAAGAAATTGAAGAAATGCAACAAAAATGACAATACACTTTTTAAAGCATAAGGGAAAGTTTTTTTGTTCCAAGGTACATTGAGTGATTTTACTAAGAATTATAATTTTAATTCTAATGTTCTTATTTTTTCAAATTTTTGTAACCCAGACACATTTAGTAATTTCGTACAATCCCAATACAAGAAAATCTTTTTATGTTTCTTGTGCTGGTTACATAGGTTTTATACCTAAATAAGCTACGTATCCGCATGAGGTTACAATGGAATTTTGTCCTATACATAGAAGGTATCATATGGTGGTTGCTTTAGGGGTCGGCAACCTTTTAGCAGTGGCGCACCAAACCAATCAACCAATAGGATTCTGCGTGCCACACAGTAAGACATTTTCGAAACAGTTCGATTCCCGCGGTAATGAGGGCTGCGGTAGCCCAGTTGGGTCAAGGTATTGGATCATGGCAGGCATGTCATGAATTCGAGACCCAGTACCAATAAAGACCCGCCGTATGGGGGAGCGCGATGCATATTAAATCTGTCGAGAGCTCAAACGCTCTTCCGTTGGTGTGGTGTGGTAGTTAGGAGAGGTAGGTGTCAGCTCAGATGTCGTCCTCGTCACTTGACCATGGTTCAAAATTACGAGGTCCGTCGCCAAAAGCCATCGTGTAGCTGAAAAGTGTGACGTTAATGTTGACTCACTCACTCCAGCGGTAATGCGTGCAGATTTAAAGAATATAGGTCAATAATACAGAGAGAGATATTAACAGTCTTGTTATATATTAATTTTAATCATTTAAAGATATTTCTTAATATGAAAATAAACAGCATACAATACTACTATTTCTTCTTAAAAAATAAACAAAATTAAATTTGAAGATACATTATGTACTTTTAAAAATATTTATTAAATTAACAAGTACATAACATAAAATATGTTTTTCCATTCATTATAGTTAAATAAAAAGATAAATAAAAGTTTTTTTAAAATGAATCTAGGGCTTGCACCGCTCTACTTTTTTATTGTAAGATCAAGGGTATAATGACTTTCAATTTGAAATGAATTTGAGCATTCAGTTGTTAAACAATTACTTTGTGGACTCGAAATATTTTTCATATGAGGAAAGATTTTTTTACTTAGATATATAGAACAAAAAGCAGAAAGTGGATGCAATTTTCTCTGTTCAGATTATTAAATCTTTCTTCAAACAATTAAATGCTTTAAGACGTGAAGAAAAAAAAAACTTTTAAAGTTTTTACCCAAGTAGCCGAAAACGAAGCCAACGTGAATCTTTATCTGTAATCCTTTGAAAAATTAGTTTCAGTCAATTAATTTTAATTAATTATAATTAAATTATCGTATCATAACTCAAAACACTCGTGTACAGAAAATTTCAGCTCAAATAAGCGCTTTAAAATGTGAGAAAAACACTATAAAGTTTTAACACGAGTCGCCAAAAGGGTCTCTGAGTCACCAAAAATGATGCCAACGTGGCTCTGTATCTGTAATTCTTTAAATAATTAGTTTTAATCAATTAATTTTTAGTTTTTATAATTTAATTACCGTATTGTCCTCCAAAATAATTGTATATATAGAATTTCAGCATAATTGAGAGCTTTAAATGTATTTTATTAACGATTAAAAAATTTAACAAGATGTATAGAGTAAGATTGTGAACTAATAGTAGGAATTGGAAAAAATATACTTACTATTCTTTCGGAGAAGGTTGGATGAGAGCTTGCTGGAAACGGTAGTGAAAAAATGACTGTAATCTCTTAATTTTTGGTTCTGTCTTTTATATGAAAAAACATTGTAACAACTGTGACGAAAAAGTTTCTTCATATTTAATTGATGTTGAAAGCATAGTAATATATCCTGCTATTCCGCATTCATAAGGGATGAATATGGCATTTTTGCATTTATTATTCCCGATGACAAGAAATGATAATGTATTAATTTTGCAACATAATTCAGAAAATTTAACGATAGGAAATGAAGATTTGAAATTTTTCATGAATTAGTAATCATAGATTTCTCATTTCTAAAATAATTTCAATAGTTGCATTTGAACGAGAAAATCATGTTTTCCCCGAAAATGTGCTATTCATACCCTTAATTACTCTTTTTAAAATTGTGTCATTTAGAATGTAGAAATGAATATTTTGATCTGAAAATCACATCAATGAGTCATTTTACAAAGTGAAGTCATTTATTTTATCCATTATCTTACTCAACTTAAATGAAGGTGTTGCAGAATGACGTTATAGCATGAAATCAATATGTAATGCAGGGAAGCTGATATATTTGTGTCTGATACTTTACAAAACTAAAAAAATATCAGTTCGAAATTTTTGTAATTATTACGAATTAATATGAATTTAAGAAAAGAAATTTGTTTTTTTCAGTTTTTACTGTTAGTTCACTCTCTCCCTATATATATATTTATATATAACTTAACTAAACTTAACTCTGTGGCGCGACAGCCGATGAGGGCCAAGGCCTACAATGCCCAACCCAATACAAGCGACCTTGTGGCTTGAGATGTTTGAGCAGATGTTCCAGACAGGTGGTCAGTCTGACGCAAAACCCTTAGTGTTAAGTTCCCAAGCAAGCTTGGAACTCATTTTCTTGACCCATCGAAGGGATGAAAGGCTGAGTCAATCTTGCCCAGCCCAGGGTTTGAACCTCGGACCTGTTGTGTGGAAGCGCGATGCACTAACCACTCAGCCACTGGGCTTCATATATATATATATATATATATATATCTTGTTCAAATTTTCAGTCGTTAATTAAATACATTTTATTCATCCATTCAAATTCAAATACATTTTTTAAACTTCTAGTGGATGACACTTGATGTTAATACAGTTTCTTCAAATATTAATTGAATAATTAAATAGTAACAAACAAAAATAATAGTCCAACAGCATATAGAGAGAGGAAAATCGTTCATGGTGTCCTTGTACTGCAATGGATAGCGCATTTATCTTCTAATCCAAAGGTCGCGGGTTCGAAGCCTAAGTGGGATGGCATAACTTCTGAAAATGTGATATCTTTTTTACTACACTATTTTATTAGAATAATTAAATTTAATTGATGAATAAATAGTAAAAACAAAGAGAATAGTCCAAAACCATATATAGAAAGGAAAATTGCAAAGAAATTAGCTTTCTTTTTTGTCACTTAATATTGTGATTCTGTTGTATGTATATGCATGAAAGGGGTCACTGCATGTCTCTTTGGAACGTAACCCGCGGGTTTTTCCCGGAAGGAGGCGAGGGCAATCATACAGAGAGAGAGAAAACAGAAAGCCCCTCCCACCCGTTTGAGAAAGAATACTTTTTAAACATGTAATAAAAAAAAAAAATTAAGTCAATTCTTACTTAGACAACAAAAAAAAATTTTATTTTACTATTTTTTATTAAATAGTTAAAATTTAATAAAAATGTGTATATAATGGGATAATCACATTAACTGGTAATTAATTTTATTAATTATCATTAAAGTATGTATTGTTTCCAAAAAATGTGTATATAAAATTTCAGTTCAACTGAATGCTTTAAAACGTGAGAAAAACCTTTTCAAGTTTTGACACAAGTCCCAAAAGGGTCGCTAAGTAGAAAAAATGATGCCAAGGGGTTGATTTTTTTAATTTCTTAAATATTAATTTTAATAATTTAAATTTTTTATTAATTATAAATAAATAACTGCATTGTCTTTCAAAATAATCATGCATATAAAATTTCAGCTCCATTGAGTGCTTTAAAATGTATTTTATTAACGATGAAAATTCCACCAAGAAAAAAATAAATACATAGAGATGTGAGTTAATAATAGGAATTGAAGAAAAGAACAACCTTTTCAGCCACTAGGCAACGATGCGCGGTTAAATGTTTTATTATCCTAACTTTCTGTCCCATTTTCTTTGTTATTGTTAAAAAAATGTAAAAGTGTTATTTGTAAGTTATTAGTAATCTCTAGCGATCTAACGAATATAACATAGTATTTATATTAGTTGTAACTATTTAATAAAACGTAACTAAAATGAAATTTTTCTTTGTTGACCTAAGTAGGAATTGACTTAATTTTTATTATATTCTTTGTTATACATAAAACTATAAATGTGAAAGGAATTATTTGCGTACGGACTTTTTATATTAGCAACCAGTATAGTTAACTTTTCTGGGATGTTAGTAGCACGCTCAGTATCCGCTCCACTGTGCGACGCACGGCCATAATTATTTCGGGTTTCCATGACATTCTTTGAATAGAGATTCCATTCCCCTGCGCAATCAAAGATTTGCATTGTAGGAAACCAGAACTCTTTTATTCCAATATTAGGAAAGCAAAGTAACTGAAAATATTTCTGCTAAGATTAACCCCTTAATGGTCTCCTAATTTTGAAGGCCATGATCATAAAAGTGCCCATTTTTTATTCAAAGAAATTATATAAAACTAAGTGTATGAACACTACATGGATTTATTGTTAAATTTTGGGTAAAGTTTTAGCTTGAAATACAAAAAAAAATATTAATATTATATTAAAAGCCAACATTTAGGGTTATTATGACCGAATGTTGGTTTTCAGCAAACAGAAATTTTTTTTAAAAAGTATGTGTTTTAAACTTTAAAGGAGAATTTTTTACACTTATGCACAGTATAAATATACATTAGTAATTTTATCTTGTGAGATATAAATTTCAAAGTATGATATTCAAAGGCCTACATCATAGGCAACACAGTACAGATCCATCATTACTGCTCTCAGATTCACTAACCGAAATTTCAAAACTATCAGTTATTTCAGAATCACCCTCAGATCCATTTATGCTTAAAGTGGAATCAAATTCAGTTCCTGACTAACTCCATTATGTATACAATATTATATATATATCACACGTTTAGGAACATATTCATTGGCAACAAGTACAGCAATGTTTCAGCTATTTTTCAACATAGCCACCACCAGAATAATGATATTTGTCGAATCGTGGGATCAACTTTTGAATCACTCTGTGGTAGAACTCTGTCGCCTGTGAATGGAGCCAGCGTGTGGCAGACGTCTTCAACTCTTCGTCGTTGCCTAAACGCTCACTGGAGGACAGGAATTTCTTGGGGTGCAAGAAAACGTAAAAACCACTGGGAGCAAAATCAGAGCAGTTGGGGGTTGATCAAACAACTCCCAGCCAAATTCCATTAAAACAGCTGCTGTGCGTCGAGCCGTATGTGAGCCGTCTTCATCATGGACACTTTGACGACCCTTTGAAAACTGCCTACACCAGTGACGCAAACATTGCTTATTCATGATGTTCAGCCCATAGACCTGGACAGAGCTGACGAAAATTTCAATAGGCGCGATGCTTTATGCATTCAAGAACTTTATCACCTGACCTAACCTCCCAATGCGGCGGGAGAAGGAATAAGAGTTTCCATTTCGGACCACTGCTACCACGCTACTGGCACGAGGCGGGACCTGCCCGGCCTGCATATAATTGACACGTCATTGATCTGTTACGCATGCGAGTTGGCAAGGCTAATTTCGTTTATTTAAAGGGAAAACATCGGGAAACTTATTTCTGATGGCTCGTATATATATATATATATATATATATATATAAATTAAAATTTATTAAATTAATAATAAAAATATATAGAGCCAACCCCCGCGTATTTTGAAGGCGAACTAAGTAACTGAGCGAGGCTGACAAAAGAACGCATACCGAAATTATGGTTTAATTGGTTTCTATTGTTCTAATTTAAAATGAGATTTTTGCTGATTGAAGCCTAAAGAACTTAGTAAGAATGATGCTATTGCCATCCCGGGTAAAAATAAACATATTCCCAGAACGTTAAGAAGAGGGGAAATAGTAATCTTTACAAACGTATGCTTACTTTTGTTACACTGCACCCAGAAAATGAGAAAATTTCAAAAACCCTAATAATTTACTGCATCGGGGAAAAAGCGGAGAAAGAAAAAGGGTCTTTGCCTGCAGAGTCCCTTTGGAAGGGAAGAAACTTCACAGGATGATTGCAGAATTTTAAGGAAAATGAGCCTAGACTCAATTTGTTCCCTTATATTTCTTTTTCATAAGCTAACCAGCCTTTTACAGGCCAAGGTTGACTCACTGATCCTCCTCCAGTTGATCCTATCAATCACGATGACCTTCCATCAGTTGATTCCCATTAATATGAGATCCTTTTCGGCATCATCTAACCATCGTGTAGGTGGTCGTTCTCTACGTCTGGTTGATTCAATTTTTGGAAAATTTTTTTGGTTGGAAAAGCTTTCGAATATATGTACAGATGACACCGACAGCTAATACGTGATGCTTTTGTAGTTCTCAGAATTCCAAAAATGGAATTGAGCAACTAATCAAAGAAATAAAGAATCAGACATTGACTTTAACCTTAAAAATTTTTTATTTCATCACAGAGTCTGGGTTTCTTTGGGATCTGCCCCATTTATTTTTTGGGAAAGGCCCTGAGGAGGCCATCTCTGAGTCCAAGGGATCCCAACACTATTTCCAGCAAGTTAGGTATAAAATCCTGAGGGATTTTCAGAGTGAGGAGGTCATCGGAATGTCTTCTTGCTCTGGAATTTGGTCTCATTTCCACTTCCTGCAGAGGCAGGAGAACGACGCACATTACAACCATGATGCTAAAATAAAGGGCTTCACCAAAAGAAAAAATTATTTGTAAAAAAAAGCCTGCATACGGATGTTTCCTTTAAAAAAAACTTACGGGGAAACTTATTCTTTAAATTTTTTTTCTGTAATGGGACTGTGTACTGGCATTTCTTACCTTTTCAGACCTAGTACATTCCCCAAGAGCTGGTATCACTTTTAGTGCGGCACCATTTAGGCGATAGCAGTTATCGCAAGTAATTCTGGCACCCAGTTTCTTCTCCAAAGGGAGGCACCTGAGCTCTGCCTATGCGAAATTTGTACTTAGGAATTTAATTTTGCCTTGAGCATTTAAACCAGACACTCAAGGGATCTTTTTTATGACGTATAATCATACGGCATTGCCGCTGTCGATTTTCTGCATCATGAAAATGCACTGACTTGGGCCTAAGTAAAACAGCGCTTTTTGGAAAATTATCTCATGCAAATGCGAAGGTTGTTCACCTAAGTTGAGAAGAAATGTCTTTGAAAATAGCATGAAAAATATATATATAGTGAGTTCTTTTAGCTTTTTTCTTAGAGTTTTCAACGCGATAGTTATAGCGACTGACCTCGTAATTTTAAACCATGGTCAGGTGACGAGGATGACACCTGAATTGAGCCTCCTTTTCGAATTTCCCCACCATAGCCTCGACAGATTTAGAATGAAGTGGTCTCCTGTGCAAGGCAGGTTTTCAATGGCATCAGAACTCGAACCGTCGACACTGCGGCCGCAAGTCCATAACCACTAGGCTACCTCGGTGGATAAAAAATAGAGCCATATATATAAGTTGAAAAATAAGTTTCCCCTGTCGACTGTGGTCAGAGTTGTGTATGAAAGTCAAAACATAGAATGAGACATTAAAGATATGACATACCTTTATTTTTCCACATAGATACCAAGTACATTGAGACATTTGTCATATCGTTTAATAAGCTTCAAAAAGCTCTCCAGGAAAAAATCAGGGCTTTGCATATGGAAGAAGCGTTGAACGGCTTGTTTCACTTCAGAACGGCTTGTTCTTGTTTCACCCCCGAGATTTTTCTTCAAAGCCGGAAACAGATGGAAGTCGCTTGGTGCGAGATAAGGACTGTATGGCGGACGGTGTAGGCGCTCCCAACCAAGAGTTGCAATATGGTTTTGCGTTGCCGTTGCCGAATGTGGTCTGGCATTGTCATCCAACAGCAGAACGTCAGATGTGAGAAGGCCAGGCCGCTTTTTCCAAATCGCCTCTTTCAATTTCGACAGGTTGTCACAGTAGCGCGTAGCACTGATGGTTCCAACCTCCAAAAAGTCCAGCAACAAAACTCCTTGGGCGTCCCAGAAAACTGTGAGGAGCACTTTACCTGCAGAGGGAGTTGTCTTGAACTTCTTTCGGACAGGTGATGACGGATGTTTCCACTCCTTAGATGCGGCCTTCGATTCAGGTGTGAAATGGTGGACCCACGTTTCATCCCCCGTCACAATCCGAAACAGAAAGTCATTTCCATCTTCATGGTAACGCACGAGATGTTCCAGGTTGACCGCCATGCGTTGTTCCTGGTGTGTCGAGGTCAATAGTCGGGGCACCCATCGTGCTGACACTTTTCTGTATCGAAGAATGTCGTGGATGATGTTTTGAGCTCGCTCATGTGAGATTCCAAATTCTTCCGCTACTTCATCGATGGTGATACGCCGGTTCGCTCTAATCATGTCATCCACCTTCCCGACATTTGCATCTGTAGTGGTCGTGCGCGTCCATCCAGCTCTCGATATGTCCTCCACTTGCTGACGTCCATCACTGAATGTGCGACACCATCTCCGCACCATTTGCTTCGACATCACACCTGGCCCATAGACTTTCACGAGGCGGTTATGAATTTCTGCTCCTGATACTCCACGTACCCATTCATAGTGGATAACGGCTCTCACTTCCTCCTTTGACCACGAATTCAAAACGCACCTTCCTCAATACCTACCGGGGCTCAAATGAGAGGCTGGTCTCCGCTTTGCGCAGGCACTGCAACAGCGCCATCTGCTTGATTTGCAGCGACCTCTACCCAATGGTGTATCAGTGACTTGCGCGTTTTCCTGCTGTGTCGCCTTTCGCCCATAGCCGTTCAACGCTTCTTCCATATGCAAAGCCCTGATTTTTCTTTTGGAGGACTTTTTGAAGCTTATCAAGCGATATGACAAATGTCTCAACGTACTCGTACGAGAATAATAAAATAAAGGTATGTCATATTTTTAATGTCTCATTCTATTTTTTTGACTTCCATACACAACTCTGACCACAGTGGACAGGGGAAACATATTTTTCAACTTACCCTCGTATATATATAATATTTCGCTCTAATTCTCTGGAATTCTCTAAAGTGCACATGCAAATAATGTATTAGGAGAAAAGGTTAGAACAAAAAATATTAAGTTGGTATATGATTTTTTTTATTTACATCCAAAAAATACCTGAGAGGAAATATTTTTAAAGTATTTTATAAATATAAGTGTAAAAAAATATGAATGTATACTTAATTAATTGATTTCTCTGCAAGAGAGATTTATTTCTCTAAAAAAAGCACAATATCATTTTAAAGTATAGATTTATAAGCAATTTAAAAGAAAAATCTTTCATTGGCTATTGACCTCATAATTTTGAGTCACATTCAAGTGATGTGGACTACAATAGAGCTAGCATAGTTCTCTCCAAACTAGCACACCATACTTGTGGTAGGACTTAGAACATTACAGATTTAAAGAGCATCGTTCGGCTCCTTCTACCGGGGTCCTTCAGTGGCACCAGCACTCGGACCAGTGACACGCCGGCTACGAGCTCTTTACTATAACCCCTAGGCTACCTCAACGACAAATAAATCATCAAGAAAAACTTGATAACTTCAATTTTTATAGCTTCAATTGTTCCGTATGTTTCTCTAATGAGCAAAAACTAAACAAGTAATATATAAAAAAATTATGTCGATTCCTACTTTGGTCAACCACGAAAAAAATTTCTTGTTTTACTTTTATTACATAATTACAATTAATATAAATATGTATACACATATGACAGAATCACAGTATTAACGTGGCAAAATAGAAAGCGATTTTTCATTCTATATAGGGTCTTGGAATATTATTTTTGTTTGCTACTATTGTGACATCTCTCGCGTTCTTCTTCTAACATAGCTCCTACGTTCTTTGACGGCCACGATTAATGGGAAAACTTTTCCAACCCAATACCAAGAAGAAAAACAAAGCAAAAATGCAAATAAGATATACTTTAAAGGATAGAAGGTTTAAATGGAGAGAATGGCAATCTTAGAGAAGTTAGTGCGGAACATTGGAACAAGTGTTAGACGGCCTACTACAAGGAAGAAAAGAAACGCCCACCTTCGATAGTAAAATTTATAAGGAAGAGTAATATACCTGAGCACACCTTTTCTACAAGTAGAGAATAGATGAGTCTGCAACCAAGGTAGGAGGGTTACTTATAAACGTAATATTTTTGTATAGAAAGCTAGATTAGAGATAATTAATATACTTAGGATAAGTGATCTAGTGGTGCGATCTGACTTAATTATTCAGTCTAATTTGTGGCTTATTCTCACTTAAAGAAAGTTGTTCATTAGATATAAGTAATTTAAGTTATTCTTAATAAAAGTTGTATTAAGAATTATAAAATGTCTCATCCTTTAGATAATCCCACACCTCTAGCTTACGCGGATCCAACGTGTCATAGCTATCGCAGGATGGCTATGTCACACTATTTATTCATTCATAAATCACATTCTCGGGAAGTAGGCCATCCCAAGAAGCTTTGAACCCACGAACCCTGGATTAGAGATCCAAAACTCTATCCATTGCTCCACAGACGATACAACGAACTATTTTCCTTTTTATATATGGTGTTGGACTATTATTTTTGTTTTTCACTGTTTATTCATTAATTACATTGAATTAATGAATTAATATTGAAAAAAATGTATTAACATCAAGTATCATCCACTACAAGTTTAAAAAGATGTATTTGAACTTGAATGGATGAATAAAAAGTATTTTATTAACGATAGAAAATTTGAACAAGATATATATATATATAGGAGAGTGTGAACTAATAGTAGGAATTGAAAAAAGAAAAGAGGAAAATAATAATAATAATAAAAATAAAAAACAAAAGTAAAATTTTTGAAACCAATTTAGCACAACAAATTAGTAAAAGTAATAACATGAAATAATTTATTTTTTTAAATCTATAGCTTTAAAATAATTACCAATCCATTTATTATTATATTATTCACTTCAATATATGGGGCTGAAGTGCTTTCCTTAAGAGGTTTATAAAGCTCTTCCTTAATGAGAAATCTAATACATAACTTTTTTTATGTGGTGCCTCAGATGTCGTTTCTCGCTCCTACATTTGTCTAAAAGTGTTGAAATAGTAGTAATTTACTTATCCAACCTGTTCTTTATTTCATGTGGTTTTGATGTTCATCGCATCATTCCTTTCTGGTGTTGCAATTTTGATGGCAAGAAGTATAAAAATATTTATTGCAAAAACAACTCAATGATGTAACTTTTGTATCATTGGATAGGTCAGTTTTTGCAGTTATTTTGTGCAATATATGGCACAGATATTCCTCAAGGGCGACTCAGGAAAACACTTGTAAGAAAGAAAGTTTTTGTTGTTGTTGTTGCTGAAATGGCGTCAATTTAAGATAATGCCCAATAGATGCTTTAGTTTCACGAAACAAAATTACTAATTAATTATCATCGTAAATTTTGACGTTGTTGTGGAAGCAAACCCAAAGGGGAGGGGAGAGTTTGAGGAATCAACGTCCCTCGTAGACCAACAGATTTTTAATTTTTTTCCATATAGAGTATCCCTCAAGGCTTTGGTCTACAGGATTTTTAAATGTAACGTCCCCCTCCCATAAGAAAGATTTATCGATGCCACTGCCTAAAGCAAAATCATAAAAAAAAATGAAGATATGAAATACTGGCCATTACATATATACATATGTGAAGTGGACGACGCTATGCGCTACTGCAAGCCCCCCTCGCATCCCCCTTCCAGGTGGCTTCGAAAGAAAACAAGGGGACAATGACTCGGACGGAAAAGGCAGCAGGAGAAGAGATTGAGAGAGCAAGACAGGCAGACGCACAACGGAAGAGCAGTAGCAACTCTTAAAAAATAATGAAAGCCAATTAGACAAGGACTTGCGTTTAAATGTTTCACTTCATTCATTAATTGTTATTCTTCATTTTATTTATTCTTGTTTTAAAAATAAACAGATTATTCTGTCAAAACAGTTTACGAATTCATCCCAGTAACAACATAACACACACACACACACACACACATATATATATATATATATATATATATATATATTTCCTATTATGTCGAAAATTTCTGCTGTACGGGGAAGGTTGGATCCATAAAGCATTGCTAACCTTAATTCGTTGGCCTAATTCAGTGACAGCTTTAGAAATAATAGATCTCCAGTTTAGTCCAAAGACATTTTTGTATCTACATTTGTTGTGTTTGGTGAATTCCAATTTCTTCCTGCTTTAGCACTGTAGTTTCTAGTACTTCTTCACTTTTATTTTATATATATATATATATATATATATATATATATATATATATTATTGATATTTGACTCCTAGCATTAAGCGTTTGATTGTGTTAGAAAACATTCTTATAACTCTCAAATTTTGATTTCAAAAAACGATAGGACTTCTAAATATTAATGAGTGGAATTTCACAAAACCCAATTTTAGTGAATCTTTATTCAACAAAATAAACATGCTTGCCGAATTTTTAGTCTAAAACTAATAGTTAATAACATTTTTTTTTATCTATAAGCCCAGTTACCTCCTTTGAGAGTTGATTTCTGTAAAACTCATTCTTAGCGGTTTTCAACTCAAAAAAAAAAAAGAAGCATACATATTAAATCTCATTACTAAAGGGTATAGTTGTTCGAAAACGAAACTTTTTTTTATCAACCCTTACCCCCACCCCCCCCCAGTAGTGAATTACCGAAAAATCTGTTCTTAGTGAATCTTTGTCTAACCAAAGTGCAAGTATGTTGGTCTTACAGTTCGAATAGTCTTTCGCACTCCTTAAGCCCTCGCAATGTGCCCTGGAGAGATCACTTTCTGTAAAATATTTCTAAGAAAGGAACGTGTGAACCAAATTTCATGTCTGTCGGTCCAATAGTTAAAAAACAGGAATATTTATCTGTGAAATCACTTAAACCTTTGCCACTCCCCTTCCGGATTGATTTTGGAAAATTCAGTTTTTAACGGATATCTACACCATGAAAAGAACGGGTGTACTAAATTTCAAGCTGGCAGGTCTAATAGTTTAAAATCGGAAAACTGTATCTATAACGCCCCTTAATTCTCCGCAACGCCCCTTAGAGGTTTATTTTTGTAAGATTCCTTTTGTATCGGATCTCTACTCCATGAAAGGAATTTGCCTTCCAGAATTTCAAGATTTACATCTAATAGTTTAAAAAAGGAAGTAATTATCTGTAACGCCTCTTGGTTTCGGTTATCGCAAAATACGTTCTTAGCGGATCAATTCTTCATGAAAGAAACATACCTACCAAATTTCAAGTCTGTAGATGTGATGAGAGAGTAAGACGCTTTTCTCCTTTACAAAAATGGATTTCTAAAAACATGCAAATTTTAGAATCTTCCAAGAAGTAGCAGGTTCAGTGTGAGTGAAGCAACTATTGAACACTTTCGTCAATCGTTTCACTTAAGTACACCTAAATCAACAAAGTAAAGTATCACGTAAACATCAAATATTGCAAACAAGTTTGGTTAGAATTATTCGCAAAATGCTTTGGTTGCATGCTTATAAAGTGCAAGACATGTTAAAGAACACTTGGGGAACACAATATTTGGGCTTTCTTTTTATAGCAAGAAGGGCTAAAATTTAAATTTTGAGGCAAATGGTCTCATATAAAAAAAAATTCTTAATATGACTTTCAAAATATATAAACTAACATATGTCTGTTGTTGCTATTACTTATGCCACATGATCGAAAGTAACATCAGATAAAACCCTCGAAATTACCCGGAAACA